>JAPKLY010004088.1:0-11403 GCA_026898435.1 Prunella vulgaris
AGTGTAGGGGTTTAGGATATAGGGTTTAAGGTTTATTGAGGGTTTCGGGGTTTAAGGAGGGTTTTGGGGTTTAGGGTTGGTTTTAGGATTTATGGTTTAGGGATTTTGAGGTTATGGGTTTGTGATTTGAGGTTTAGTTGTTTGGGATTGGGGGATTATGGGTTTGGGGTTAAGGTTTAGGGTTTAGAGTTTAGGTTTGTAGGGTTGTAGGGGTGTAGGGTTTAGTGCTTCAGGGGTTCAGGGGAGGGGTTTAGGGGGTTTAAGGGGTTTGAGTTTAGGTTTGGGTTTAGGGTTTCAGGGTTTCGGGTTTGGGAGTTTTGAGGGTTTTGGGGTTAAGGTTTGGGGCTTGGGGCTTAGGTACTAGTTGTAAAATAGATACTAGTTATAAACTGGTACCAGATATAATATCGGTACCAGTTACAATACCGGTACCAGTTACAAGACCGGTACCAGTTACAAGACTGGTTCCAATTACAAGACTGGTACCAATTACAAGACCGATACCAGTTACAAGACCGATACCAGATACAAGACCAGTACCAATTACAAGATCGGTACCAGTAAAAAGACTGGTACCAGATATAAAACCGGTACCAGTTACAAGACTGGTACCAGATACAATACTTGTACCAGTTACAAAACTGGTATCAGTTACAAAACTGGTACCAGATACAATACCGGTACCAGTTACAAGACTGGTACCAATTAAAATACTGGTACCAGTTATAAAATTGGTACCAGATACAATACCGGTATCAGTTACAACTAAACCTTAAATCCTAAACCCTAACACCCTTACACCCTAAACCCTAACACCCTATACCCCTAACTTAACCCCTAAACCCTAACAGCTTAATACCCTAACACCCTAACACCCTTAACCCAAACAACCTAATACCTTAACACCCTAACACCCTAACACTCTAAACTCAAACACCCTAAACAAATCGAACTTTCTCTCTCTACAAACGTTCTTTCCACTATCTAGAACACACACTGTTACACCAAGAACACACACATTGCAAGCATTGCCAACCGGTTGGCCTTCAATTTTAGCGATTAGTTTTTGGCTTTGTTCGCGTTCGTGTGCATGATCGACCTTGGAATCCCTCCAGGTTCTTCTGTTTATTTTTTAATTTTTTATTATTTGCGTGTTTCTGTACCTTTGTTTTTATCATTGAATCATCGCTCACCTTCATGACTTCACAAGCAAGTTCTCTTGAATCATCCCATCCATCACCTGTCCAAAGTGTTTTTCTCCATTCCTTACCCCCACATTTAGAGACTTCTTCTTTTGACATGGCCAAGGAATGTTTGTGTAGTCTCCCTCCTTGTCCATTTTATTCGGGTTATCCTTCTCATCCAATTGATTATATTCTTTCTTATGGAAACTGTTCAATATATGATCGTCCTACCTGTGGTTCTAGTTCTGCCCATTCTTCTTCGAAGCATGGTGCTGAAGCTATCCCAAATCGCTTCTGTTAATGAAATCTTTGCAAAACAAATTTGTATGTGGCTTTTAGACTGGATTTCACTAATAGTTCATTGAATCAAACTTACTGGAATTGCTAATTGTAATTTTTGGAAAGATTCCGGCAGAACTTTGCTAAGGCAGTGAAAACTTGTCTCGTTTCTGAAAAAATGGCTTATTTTTATTCCTAAACCCTAAATCCGAAACCCCAAACCCTAAACCTCAAATCCTAAACCCTAAACATTGCATCGTTTCCCTAAGTTTGATATTTTTATTACTTGGTCAACTTGCCAAATATACAACATCCACGTACAGTTGCGTGAAGCATACACGATATTGGCAAACAATACACTTGGGTAGTGTTCTTGTTCAAGAAGAATGTGACTATGATCAAGATGCTAGAGCTGTTCAAGAGGATTCAGAATGAGCATGACCTCAATATAGTCAGAATCAGAAGTGACAAAGGTACTGAGTTTCTGAACTTTGTTGTTTCTGACTATTGTAGGGAGAATGGTATTCAACATGAGACATCAGCTGCCAGAACACCTCAGCAGAATGATCATGCTAAGAGAAGAAATAGAACTCTCAAAGAGGCAGCAAGGACAATGTTAGCTGAATACAATACTCCCCAGAGATTTTGGGCAGAAGTCATCAACACTGCTTGCTACATCTAGAACAGATGTTTACCGGTCAAGAGGCATGGCAAGACCCCCAATGAGACGTACAAAGGTAAATCCCCTAACCTTTCCTTTGTCCATATCATTGGATGTAGGTGTTTAATGAAGCATACGAAAGAGGAGGAGAATTCATGAAGAACAAGATGTGGCTTTTGGACTGGATTTCACTAACAGTTCATTGAATCAAACTTACTGGAATTGCTAATTGTAAATTCTGGAAAGATTTCGGTAGAGCTTTGCTAAGGCAGTGAAAACTTGTCTCGTTTCTTAAAAATGGCCTATTTTTATTCCTAAACTCTAACCCTAAACCCCAAACCCGAAACCCCAAACCCTAAACCCTAAACCTCAAACCCTAAATCCTAAACATCGCATCATTTCCCTAGGTTCAATATTTTATTACTTGGTCAACTTGCTGAATATACAACGTCCACGTACAGTTGCGTGAAGCATACACGATATTGGCAAATAATGCAATTGGTAATGTTCTTGGTCAAGAAGAATGTGACTATGGTCAAGATGCTAGAGTTGTTCAAGAGGATTAAAAATGAGCAGGACCTCAATATAGTTAGAATCAGAAGTGACAAAGGTACTGAGTTTCTTAACTTTGTTATTTCTGACTATTGCAGGGAGAATGATATTCAACATGAGACATTAGCTGCCAGAACACCTCAGCAGAATGGTCTTGCTAAGAGAAGAAATAGAACTCTCAAAGAAGCAGTAAGGACAATGTTTGCTGAATACAATACTCCCCAAAGATTTTGGTCAGAAGCCATCAACACTGCTTAATACATACAGAACAGTTGCTTGCCAGTCAAGAGGCATGGCAAGACCCCCTATGAGACGTACAAAGGTAAATCCCCTAACCTTTCCTTTGTCCATGTCTTTAGATGTAGGTGTTTCATACATGTCAATTAAAAGACCAGGTTAAAAACTTTTGATGCCAAGGTTGCTGAGGGAATTTTCTTAGGATATTCTGGCAGCAGCAAGGCCTATAGAGTCTTTAATAAGGTCTCTCTTTGTGTGGAGGTAAGACCCCATGTTGTAGAATCCATCTTTGCAGTTAGATTATGCATCGGAGGTGCCAAAATGCAACATTCTTCATGATCGATCGATGATTAATCAGGAAAAGTAGGGAAATATTATCATCGAGATTGGGTAGTTGTGCGTGAGCCACCGTAGCAGTTGGCTCAAAGTTCGAATTAAGGGGTGCTGCAAGAGGGGGCTAGAATTATTTCAATATGGGCTGCAGTTGTGGGCTGGAAACCAATAGAAGGCGATGAGCCAGAAATTAATGGAGCAGCAGGCTGAATAGTTAAAACTGCTGGTCTAGAGTCATTTTCGAATAGGCCAGAATTTAAAGCATGTGGGCCAGGAATATTCGGCCCAGAATTGCTAAAATCTGAAGCAAAAAATTTAGCAGAAGGGGGTTTCGAATCCAGGACCTGGGGGCCCTTCTCGCCATTCCTGACGTGCGCAATCGGCGCCACATAGCACCCAACTACTGGCGGAATTGTGTCATAGGGGATGGCTGAATGAGTCAATAACTGTGCAGAAATGGTAAGGGAAGCAGTTGGCGTGATTTTGGCAGTAGTTTTAAGATTTAAAAATCCCTTTTTAAGGCACTAATAGCTGTTTTTTTATAGAAGACACATGCGAATTTTTGCCATGTGAATTAGAAGAGGAAGGTGCATGAATATGGGCTAAATTTACGGTAAGGTGAGAAGAGGACATGTGAACGTTTGCATTAACAAGGAAGACCATGGAATTGGGAACCGTTTCTGCAGGATTAGCGTCAGATTTTTGGGAAACTGAAAAAGAGGCCACATCGGAATTTTGGGATTTTTGGGAATGGTGGTGATCAAAAGAAGCAGCCGATCGATGATCAAGAAGTAATGGGATGCGATCTCCGGCAGGCTGGGAACCGAGAAAAGATTTAAAGGTTTCATTAAATTGAGTTCGAATTTTATCTTCATTAGTACCCTCCCAGAATACTGAAGGTATGGAGGCAAACCACATTTATTAGCATCAACATCCACATACGGGAAGGAAAAGGATGGGATAAAAACACCCAAGCGATCCTTAGCATCAGGGATTGGGCGAGTGGCAGAAGAATCACTGATAAGGCCAACAGTAGATAAAAGATAATGCAAACGCTGGGGAATAGCCTCAGCACCACGTGTCGGGGAGTAAGGAAAAGATTGGGTTCCAGTCTCGGAACGAAATTCAATTGAATAATTCCCAAAATCCAAAATATAAGGAATCAGATCAGAAGGATAACCATTGTAAGTGGGACAAGGGGGTAGTTTTCGAAGGTAGGCCTTGGCCGCAGAAAATGAAGAAACATCTAAGTGGGGAGGAACAGATGAAGCATACGAAAGAGGAGGAGAATTCATGAAGAACAAGATGATTCAAAAATAAAAATAAAAGCGTAGCAGTAAACAAGATAAAAAATAAAAACCTGGAATCCAAGCTGCCGGATGCCAAAACAATCAGCACAAACCAATCGAGCAATCAAACAATTAATCACCGGAATCGTAGGCCAACTGGTTGGCCATCCTTGAAGTGTGTGCATTCTTGGTGTGAAAGTGTGAGTTTTAGGAATCTAGAGATTGGAGATAGCGTTTGTAGAGAGATTGGGGGTTTTTGGTTTAGGGTTGTAGGGCTTAGGGCTTGGGGGTTCAGGGGAGGGGTTCGAGGTTCAGGGTTCGAGTTTTGGGGTACAGTTTTTGGGTGTTCAGGCTCTGGGGTTAGGGTTCAGGTTTTGGGGTTTAGGTTTAGGGTTGGGGTTCAGGTTTTGGGGTTTGGGTTTAGGATTTTGGGTTGTGATTTTTCTAGTTTATGGTTTAGGGGTTTGGGGTCTATGGGTTGAGGTTTAGGGGTGTAGGGGTTTAGGATATATGGTTTAAGGTTTATTGAGGATTTCGGGGTTTAAGGAGGGTTTTGGGGTTTAGGGTTGGTTTTAGGATTTATGGTTTAGGGATTTTGAGGTTTTGGGTTTGCGATTTGAGGTTTAGGGATTTGGGGTTGGGGGATTAGGGGTTTGGGGTTAAGGTTTAGGGTTTAGAGTTTAGGTTTGTAGGGGTGTAGGGTTTAGTGCTTCAGGGGTTCAGGGGAGGGGTTTATGGGGTTTGGGTTTAGGGTTTCGGGTTTAGGAGTTTTGGGGTTAAGGTTTGGGGCTTGGGGCTTAGGTACTAGTTGTAAAATAAATACTAGTTATAAACTGGTACCAGATACAGTATCGGTACCAGTTATAAGACCGATACCAGTTACAATACCGGTACCAGTTGCAAGATCGGTACCAGATACAAGACCAGTACCAGTTACAAGACTGGTACCAGATACAAGACCGGTACCAGTTACAAGACTGGTACCAGATACAAGACAGGTACCAGATACAATACCGGTACCAGTTACAATACTGGTACCAGTTATCAGACTGGTACCAGATACAATACTGGTACCAGTTACAAAACCGGTATCAGTTACAAGACTGGTACCAGATACAATACCGGTACAAGTTACAAGACTGGTACCAGTTACAAAACCGGTACCTGTTACAAAATTGGTACTAGATACAATACTGGTACCAGTTACAACTAAACCTTAAATCCTAAACCCCAACACCCTAAACCCTAACACCCTATACCCCTAACCTAACCCCCAAACCCTAACAACCTAATACCCTAACACCGTAAACCTTAACACCCTAACACCCTACACCCAAACACCTTAATACCCTAACACCGTAACACCCTAAACCCTAAACTCAAAAACCCTAACAAATTGAACTTTCTCTCTCTACAAACGTTCTTTCCACTCTCTAGAACACACACATTGCAAGCATTGCCAACCGGTTGGCCTTCGATTTTAGCGATTAATTTTTTGCTTTGTTCGCGTTCGTGTGCATGATCGACCTTGGAATCCCTCTAGGTTCTTGTGTTTATTTTTTAATTTTTTATTATTTGCGTGTTTCTGTACCTTTGTTTTTATTTTTAATCATCGCTCACCTTCATGACTTCACAAGCAAGTTCTCTTGAATCATCTCATTCATCACCTGTCCAAAGTGTTCTTGGCCATTCTCAACGCCCACATTTGGAGACTTATTCTTTTGACATGGCCTAGGAATGTTTGTGTAGTCTCCCTCCTTGTCCATCTTATTCGGGTTATCCTTCTGATCCCATTGATTATATTCTTTCTTATGGAAACTGTTCAATATATGATCGTCCTACCTGTGGTTCTAGTTCTGCCCCTTCTTCTTTGAAGCATGGTGCTGAAGCTAGCCCTAATCGCTTCTGTTAATGAAATCTTCGCAAAACAAATTTGTATGTGGCTTTTGGACAGGATTTCACTAACAGTTCATTGAATTAAACTTACTGGAATTGCTAATTGTAAATTTTGAAAAGATTTCGGCAGAGCTTTGCTAAGGCAGTGAAAACTTGTCTCGTTTCTTAAAAAATGGCCTATTTTTATTCCTAAACCCTAAACCCCAAACCCTAAACCCTAAACCTCAAACCCTAAATCCTAAACTTCGCATCATTTCCCTAAGTTCAATATTTTTATTACTTGGTCAACCAGCTGAATATACAACGTCCACGTACAGTTGCGTGAAGCATACACGATATTGGTAAACAATACAATTGGGTAGTGTTCTTGTTCAAGAAGAATGTGAATATGGTCAAGATGCTAGAGCTGTTAAAGAGGATTCAGAATGGTCTTGCTAAGAGAAGAAATAGAACTCTCAAAGAAGCAGCAAGGACAATGTTTGCTGAATACAATATTCTGGCAGCAGCAAGGCCTATAGAGTCTTTAATAAGGTCTCTCTTTGTGTGGAGGTAAGACCCCATGTTGTATTTGATGAATTTGTTCACATTAAATTTAACATTAGGTCTATGCTACAAAACCTTGCCAACCCCCTCAAAATCAGTTGTAGAATCCATCTTTGCAGTTAGATTATGCATTCGAGGTGCCAAAATGCAACATTCTTCATGATCGATCGACGATTAATCGGGAAAAGTGGGAAAAAAAACTAAAAAATATAACCGCTTAAAGTTTTTTTATCTCAAATTTCAAGTTTTTTTATCTTTTATCAATCGATTACCAAAAAATACGAAAAAATCAATTGACACCCTTTTGCCACGAAAATATGCCACTCCCCTTAAAATAGATAGGGGAATCCATTTATTCTATTAGATTTTGCATCTGAGATCCCAAATTTCAGGTTTTTCGATCTTTTCTAGATAATTGTCAATTAAACGAGAAAAAATCAAATGACACCCATTTGCCACGAAAACCTTCCCACTACCCATGAAATCGATTGTGAAATCCATTTATGCAGTTAGAATTTGCATTAGAGTTCTCAAATTTCAGGTTTCCTACCTTTTTTTCGATCAATTGCATTTAACATGGGCATGCACAGTGTCTCTCCATCTGACATGACGACAAGCGTTGTGCCTTCCCACCCGACGAAGCGGCACACACTTTGTCTCCAAATCCGGCATGATGGCTGGTACGCATTTGCATCTGACCTCGGCGGGATGGTACACGCTTCGTCTACCCATCTGATGGGAATGTACATGTTCCGTCTGCCTATCTGCGGGTTGGGACCTGTTGCAACTCCTAATTCGGCGGGATGGTACACATTGTGTTCGCCTATTTTTATCAACCGTTTTCCGATGGCCGGCACTCGGGCATGTCGTGCATCAACCGTTATATGTTGGCTGATGATCGGGTGTACCATGCACCAACTGTCATCCAATGGCCAGCGATTGAGCGTGTAGTGCGCCAACCGTCATCCCACTATGCTCATTTTGAGTGTTTACCTCCATTTCCGCAATGCCCACAATCATCATCTATTGGCCGGTGTTCGGGCGTGCCGTGCGCCAATCGTCATCCCACAATGCTCATTTTGAGTTTTTACCATCATTTTCGCAATGCCCAGAATAGAAGATCAATCAATCAAGGGGACAAACTTGATTGATTGTAGATCGTGAAGATTGACGGGAATCAAGATGGAGATTCAATCAATCACAATGATTGATTGAAAACAAGATTATAGGATCTCAGATTTCTAGTCCATCCCAACGGCTAGTTATTTGACCCTATAAATTAGAGTAACAGTGATAATTTCAGTATCGGATTTACACGCATATTAAGCTAGCTGAAACTCTGTCAGAATTATCACTTGCACTCGAAAACCCCATTCATACTTATTATTTGTAAAAGCTTTGTAGAAGCTGTGAGAAGTCAATTGCGTTTGTAGCATTGACAAGTTGTAAGAGAGTATTACTCTCGAACTGTGTAAGTGAGTAAGTAAGTGAGTTAGTAGAGAGCCCCTCAAGTCTAAGTTGGATTGAGGAGAGTGGATGTAGGACAGTTGGTCCGAACCATTATAAATCCCTTGTGTCTCGTTGTATTTCTTTCTGCTCTTAATTTGTGCACATCACCAAAAACTAATTTTCATTAAAAATGTTTCCACACTATTCACAGCGCACTACTTTCAAATTCAGACTACCTCAAGTAGTCTGCTGGTTTTCTGAATAAGCAAGATAATTTGAAAAAGGTTTTTGAATCCTTACAAGTCTATTCAATCCCCCACTTCTAGACTTGTTCAAAGGTATTCTTCCCTAAAACCTGCCTTTGGGACCAACAATTACATTCTTTCTTATAGAAACTATTCAATATATGATCGTCCTACCTGTGGTTCTAGTTCAGCCCCTTCTTCTCCAAAGCATAGTGCTGAAGCTATCCCTAATCGCTTATGTTAATGAAATCTTCGCTATATAAATTTGTATGTGGCTTTTGGACAGGATTTCACTAACAGGTCATTGAATCAAACTTACTGGAATTGCTAATTGTAAATTCTGGAAAGATTTCGGCAGAGCATTGCTAAGGTAGTGAAAACTTATCTCATTTCTGAAAAAATGGCCTATATTTATTCCTAAACCCTAAACCCGAAACCCAAAACACCAAACCCCAAACCCTAAACCCTGAAAAAACCCTAAACCCTAAACATCGCATTGTTTCCCTAAGTTCAATATTTTTATTACTTAGCATCAACCCTGAAAAAACCCTAAACCCTAAACCCGAAGGTATGGAGGCAAGCCATATTTATTAGCATCAACATCCACATACGGGAAGGAAAAAGATGGGATAAAAACACCCAAGCGATCCTTAGCATCAGGGATTTGGCGAGTGGCAGAAGAATCACCGATAAGGCCAACAGTAGATAAAATATAATGCAAACACTGGGGAATAACCTCAGCACCACGTATCGGGGAGTAAGGAGAAAATTGGGTTCCAGTCTCGGAACGAAGTTCAATTGAATAATTCCCAAAATCCAAAATATAAGGAATCGAATCAGAAGGATAACCATTGTAAGAGGGACAAGGGGGTAGGTTTCGAAGGTAGGCCTTGGCCGCAGAAAATGAAGAAATATCTAAGTGGGGAGGAACAGATGAAGCATACGAAAGAGGAGGAAAATTCATGAAGAACAAGATGATTCAAAAATAAAAATAAAAGCGTAGCAGCAAACAAGATAAATAATAAAAAACCTGGAATGCCAAAACAAATCAGCACAAACCAATCGAGCAATCAAACAATTAATTACCGAATTCGTAGGCCAACCGGTTGGCCATCCTTGAAGTGTGTGCGTTCTTGGTGTGGAAGTGTGAGTTTTAGGAATCTAGAGATTGGAGAGAGCGTTTGTAGAGAGATTGGGGGTTTTTGGTTTAGGGTTGTAGGGCTTCGGGGTTCAGGGGTTCAGGGGAGGGGTTCGTGGTTCAGGGTTTGAGTTTTGGGGTTCAGTTTTTGGGGGTTCAGGCTCTGGGATTAGGGTTCGGGTTTTGGGGTTTGGGTTTAGGGTTGGGGTTCAGGTTTTCAGGTTTAGGTTTAGGGTTTTGGGTTGTGAGTTTTCTAGTTTATGGTTTAGGGTTTTGGGGTCTATGGGTTGGGGTTTAGGAGTGTAGGGGTTTAGGATATAGGGTTTAAGGTTTATTGAGGGTTTCGAGGTTTAAGGAGGGTTTTGGGGTTTAGGGTTGGTTTTAGGATTTATGGTTTAAGGATTTTGAGGTTATGGGTTTGCGATTTGAGGTTTAGGAGTTTTGGGTTGGGGGATTAGGGGTTTGGGGTTAAGGTTTAGGGTTTAGAGTTTAGGTTTGTAGGGTTGTAGGGGTGTAGGGTTTAGTGCTCCAGGGGTTCAGGGGAGGGGTTTAGGGGGTTTGAGTTTAGGTTTGGGTTTAGGGTTTCAGGGTTTCGGGTTTGGGAGTTTTGGTGGTTTTGGGGTTAAGGTTTAGGGCTTAGGTACTAGTTGAAAAATAGATACTAGTTATAAACTGGTACCAGATACAATATCGGTACCAGTTACATTACCGGTACCAGTTACAAGACCGGTACCAGTTACAAGACTGGTACCAGTTACAAAACTGGTTCCAATTACAAGACCGGTACCAGTTACAAGACCGGTACCAGATACAAGACCGGTACCAGTTAAAAGACCGGTACCAGTTACAAGATTGGTACCAGATATAATACCGGTACCAGTTACAAGACTGGTACCAGTTATCAGACTGGTACCAGATACAATACTGGTACCAGTTTCAAAACTGGTAGCAGTTACAAGACTGGTACCAGATACAATACCGGTACCAGTTACAAGACTGGTACCAGTTAAAATACTGGTACCAGTAACAAAACCGGTACCAGTTACAAAATTGGTACCAGTTACAACTAAACCTTAAATCCTAAACCCTAACACCCTTACACCCTAAACCCTAACACCCTATACCCCTAACCTAACCTAACCCCTAAACCCTAACACCTTAATACCCTAACACCCTAAACTTTAACACCCTAACACCCTAAACCCAAACAACCTAATACCCTAACACCTTAACACCCTAAACCCTAAACTCAAACACCCTAAACAAATCAAACTTTCTCTATCTACAAACGTTCTTTCCACTCTCTAGAACACACACTGTTACACCAAGAACACACACATTACAAGCATTGCCAACCGGTTGGACTTCGATTTTAGCGATTAGTTTTTGGCTTTGTTCGCGTTCATGTGCATGATCGACCTTGGAATCCCTCCAGGTTCTTCTGTTTATTTTTTAATTTTTTATTATTTGCGTGTTTCTGTACCTTTATTTTTATCATTGAATCATCGCTCACCTTCATGACTTCACAAGCAAGTTCTCTTGAATCATCCCATCCATCACCTGTCCAAAGTGTTCTTGGCCATTCCCAACCCCCACC
>JAPKLY010004089.1:0-15852 GCA_026898435.1 Prunella vulgaris
GACTCGACTTAGAATCTGCTTCATCCTAGTCCGATTACCAACTGTTCCGGAGACACGTCCTATTCTGACGATTTCTTCTGATATAGCCTTACGGTCCAGTTGCTTGGAGTTCCCATAGAGTAGAGGAGGGTACTTGATGAATTCTAGCGGAGCAATCTCGACCCCTTCGATATCAGCATTCCTAATGATCTCAGCCCAAAGGTCCGGATGCTCCTGCGCCATCCAGTGGTGGAGGATAACGTCTTTTTCTTCATTCAGGTCGTCCCAAAGCCCCACCACATAGAATAGATACACTCATCTATTCCGGATCGGAATCCACACCTCCAACAACTCCACAGGGATGAAATCTTCAACAAACTGAAGTGGAGGAGGTCCTTGACCTGGATTCACCACCAATTTCCTCTGAGTCTTCTTTCGGGATCCAGAAGGCACAGACTTCTTCTTCTGGACCTGCGAAATCAGGTACTCGTTGGATTCCTTCAGCCTCTGGATCTGATTGAGAAGCAATAACTCCTTCAACTTCGCTTGCTTCTCCGACTCAGTCAGTACCAGCTTCTTTGCCTGGGTGGTTGATCCAGGGTGCAATCCCTCTTCTAGTTCAGCAAAAAGAGGTGCCAGGGCAGAATCCCCCGTTTGCTTCATCCTCTTCGGACCAGATTTTTCAGATTCAGTGCCTTGGGCTTCAGTGGCAGCTACTGATATAGTTCTCTTTCTTTCCTGAGCTTTCAGTTCAGGGGGGAAGTTATTCTTCTTTCCTTTGCCAATTTGCTTTCTTCCTTCCCCCTTTTTGGCATCATCGTCATTTATTTTTCCAACCACTTCTTCAACTGACTCACCCAAAAGTCCGAACTGATCGCTCATTTCCTGCTGCTTTCCCTGAATTTCCCCGATCTGAGTTACCATCCCTCTCAGATCGACACTGAGGCCCCTGACAGCCTGATTGTGCTCATGCTTCAACCTACCCTCTAGATCTCCCATCCTGGTGTCTAGGGCCCGCCATATTTCTTCATTCTCTTGCTTTGACATCTCACTCAGTAATGCAGCCTTCAGCTCTGCTTTCAGCTTGGCAAGCTTATCATCAACCAACTGATCAACCCTTGCATTCAGTTGTTGATCAAGGAATGTGTTCATCTTTTCATCCTGTTCAGCTCGCAGACTTACAGCGATCTTGTTGCAGCTTTCAGCTGTCTCCTTTGCTAGCTGACATACTGCTTCGACTCGAACTGAGTGATCTGTCTCAGTTAGAACAAGAAAATCCTCAGCAATAGCAAAAGCTTTGACCATCTCGTGGTGATCCCGGTTGACTGCCCCCAATCGCTGATTGATCAGGCCAGCATCTCGACTGTAGCGATAGATTTTCTTGTTTTGGGTTGTGAGTTGGCGGCGGATAGATTTCAGATCCCACTGCCATGCCCCTTTCCCTTTCTTCTGAGTTCTTTTACCGGGAACACAGACGAGAGCATGTGAACCCTCTCCTGAAGCCTTAGCAGCCCCGGGTCCAAGGGGTGCGTCATCGGTCGGTGCACTGATCACATCAATTGCACCTTACTGATCGGACTCAGCAATCACAAGAACTTCCTTCTTCTTCTCCTTCTCCTTCTCCCCTTCCTGAACCTCCATCTGCTGAGGTATCTCCACCTCCTGACCTTCAGAAACTGGAACAAGGGCAAGTTCCATTCTAACACCTTCCCTTTCAGGCTCAACCGCCGCAGTTTCTGGATAAATCCTCCTTACAGTTCTGACGAAGTCAGCCATCTTAATTAGATTATTCAGCGAGTTTACCTGGAAGTGATCAAACAAATCAACTTCATCGTCAGCCAGCGTGTTTATACCCTTGACTTTGCTCAGCTCATCAAGTTTAGGCCAAGTGGCACTCCTGATCATAGCATACGTACGGAGCTGCACCACTGCCTCCTTCTGAGCATCGGAGAGGTCTAGGAATTTTCTATCCACCACTTTGGCAGCCCTGCCCCTCGCCACCACTTCAAAATCAGGAAGAAGTATCTCATCAGGTGCGGGGAAAGGCCATGGAGATTCATTCTGAACACCTTCAGTAGCCAAGACACCTAACCTTTGCTGCTTTCAGCAGCATCCACTTCCCTACCTTCATCACCTTTACTGCTGTTGCTATTGTCAGCAGCAACAGGTTCCCTCTGATCCTCTTCAGAATGGACCTCCACTTCCTAATATTATGAGTCAACATAGAGGATCTGATATTCAGCCTTGTCTTCCTCAAGGACAAAGGGTGTTGGTTCCGAGGGTTCATCATCTGGAACAGAAGCAAGAGGGACAACCTCAAGTGCAGTCTGAGCAGACTCCTGCTGAGTCTCTAGTGACTGAGTCTCCCTTTTAGCAGCCTCCTCTTCCACAAGCTTCTTCTCTCGCTCCTTTGAGCCGGGATAAATGAGTTTCAGAGTCTGTTGCTTGGGTCCGGAAGGCTTGCTAGACTTGTCCTCCGTTGGTTTCTTAATTTAAGCCCCTGAAGATTTGCCTGCCTGAGCCTTGACTTCTCCAGTCGTGCTCGCCTGGGCCTTCTTCTTCAGGGTTCTTGATTTCTTCTTTGTACCAGCATCACCGGAATAAGATATGAAAAGATCCACTTTCACTGGAATCTCGAGTGATTGAGCCTGATCCACATCACCGATATCCAAGGTCTCCAAGATCAAAGAAATCTTGGTGCCGAAGTGCATCTTGGCCTCAAATGTCGCCTGACCCTCTGGCGAGTATTTGATCTTGCTCTTCTCAGCCACCATTAACTGAAGGAAGTATTCCTCCCAGTCGAATCTTTGCACATCTGCATCCTTGATTGCCATCATGGTATACAGCTTTGGCCTTGATATCTGCTCTAGCCCTCCAGCAATCCCCATCACTCCCTGACTAGTCAGGTCAAAGAAGTGACGGTTGGTAGTCCTCAAAACGGACTTGTTTAGCCCAAATTTCAGAACGACATCTCCATCACAGAGAGACTGGAGATAATCCTTCTCATTACCAATCTCATAGTCAACCGGGCATTCTTCCCCTTCACACAGGAGGTCAAAGGAATGCAACTTTCCCATTTCTGAGTATCCTTGTTCTGCGCCATCTTCAGATAAAAGGCAGCAACAAGTCGAGGATGAAGTCTCTTGGGCTTTGCTGTGATGAACCTTAATAGTCCTGCATTTTCAAACAATTCTTTCACAGGCACTATATCTGGGTGATTCGAGGAGAAATCACCAAATGGTTCCCAATGAATTTCATTTCTAAGATGGAAAAGATTTCCAAAGAATGAATTGACGGATGGTGATGCCATGAAGATATGAAGATATGAAAGTAGTGTATTTAATTGTCCTTATGATATCAGAGCTTTTAGTTGCAGAGAGAAATAAGCAAGGAAACTATTTTGAGTGCGTAAAGGTCGCAATGACAAGGACTTCCCTTATTTATACAAAAATCCAGTTTTAATCGGACGGTTCAGAAAATTATGACTTATGAGATTCAACGATTGAGATTAAAACATTTGAAGCATGGATGCGGATTGAGCCTTTTCAGTTTTCAAGTTAATAATTCAAAACTTTATCGGAAACCTTTCCCGCCCACTTTGCATTAAATGCGCGTCAGAACAAGTCCGTATTTAACTCAAATAATTTGCATTAAATAATAACTGAATATTAAATGAATGGCTGGGATTAAATGACAAAAAGATTTAATTTGACAACACGACAAACAGTATCAAGGATGATGTAAGCAAGATATAATGACTAAAAATAATTCAGGAAACATACCAGTCAGTCAGATTTCGTTATCTGACTGATACCACTTGTGTAATATCAGGATGACAAGTCCTGAATTCTGTGTCCTGAATCTTAGTCACTCTATACTGACCATCCTCCTTTTCTTTACTGAATGTTCCCCCAACAGCCATTCACTCTCTCTACAACTCTTCATACTGATCCTTAGTTAGTCATTCCTCCTGACCACATTGTTCAATCCTGAACTGAGATTCACACTGAATCTCCTAAGCCTGGGTCAAGAAGTCCTAACTCTACTGACAACTCAACAAACCTGGTTTCAGGCAAAGCCTTAGTCAGGATGTCAGCTCTCTGCTTTTCAGTAGGAACTCTCTCCATCCTTATATCCTTCTTTTCAACATGATCTCTGATAAAATGATGCCTGATGTCTACATGCTTACACCTTGTGTGTAAGACTGGGTTTTGGGATATGGCAATGACACTATTGTTGTCACAATAAATTGGGACTTCAGTGGCCTCTATTTGGTAGTCTCTCAGTTGTTGCTTCAACCAAAGAATCTGGGAGCAACAACTGCCTGCCGCCATATACTCAGCCTCAGTAGTAGACGTTGCAACACTGGTTTGCTTCTTAGAAAACCAAGAGATCAGTTTACTCCCTAGAAACTGACATGTCCCTGTAGTTGATTTCCTATCAAGCCTACAGCCTCCATAATCTGCATCTGAATAACAAGTCAGTTCTAGGTTATCATCAAAGGGGTACCAAAGTCCAAAATTGACTGTACCTCTCAGGTATTTCAATATCTTTTTGGCACTCTCTAGATGACTCTTCTTCGGATCAGACTGATACCTTGCACAAACTCCGACTGCATAAGTGATGTCAGGACGACTTGTAGTCAGGTACAATAAGGATCCTATCAGTGCCCTATATTTAGTCTGATTCACTGAGGCTCCTTCTTTGTCAGGATCCAACTTCTCATTCGTGTTCATGGGAATATGTGAGACTTTGTTGGACTGAACTCCAAATTTCTGAATCAAGTCCCTCGCATACTTGGACTGATTTATGAAAATTCTGGAGTCAGATTGCCTGACTTGGAGACCCAGAAAGAAGTTCATTTCTCCCATCATTGACATCTCAAACTTCCCAGTCATCAGCTTGGAGAATTTTTCACAAAGCTTCAGATTAGGAGATCCAAATATTATGTCATCCACATAAATCTGAACCAATAGAATGTCCTCCCCTTCGGAAATCCGGAAGAGGGTCCTGTCCACTGTTCCTTTCATGAACCCATGGTCTATCAGGAACCCCTGGGAGCTTGTTTCAGGCCATAAAGAGCTTTCTTCAGGTGATAGACCTTATCACCAACTTCGAACCCTGGAGGTTGTTGCACATAAACGTCCTCGTTCAGTACACCATTCAGAAAGGCACTCTTTACGTCCATCTGATACAGCTTGAACTTCTTAAATGTTGCATAAGCCAAGAACAACCTGATTGCTTCCAACCTTCCAACTGGGGCAAAGGTCTCATCATAGTCGATCCCTTCGGCCTGAGAGTAACCTTTGGCCACCAGCCTGACCTTGTTCCTGACAATAACATTCTTCTCATCCCTCTTGTTCTTGAAGACCCACTTGGTGCCAATAACATGTTGACTCCTAGGTCTCTCAACTAACTCCCAAACCTGATTCCGCTCAAACTGATTGAGCTCATCCTGCATAGCTAGATCCAGTTGGGGTCAGCGAGAGCTTCTTCTATGTTCTTAGGTTCCTGATCACTCAGGAAACAACAAAATATAACACTCTTACCAAAGGACAACCTTGTCCTGACCCCCTCATTGACATCACCAATGATGTCAGCCAATGAGTGATCATCTAGCCACCGCCTCCTGCTGACGGCTGCACTGGGAGCTGCTGAAGTTCCCTCGCCTAATCCTGAAATGTTAGTCTCGATAATAACAGCCAAAGAAGCGGAACGAGCAAGAACAGGGGATACTGAGTCATTTCCTGAGGGTTGCACCATATCAGGGACATTGTTTCCCCCTACAGAGTTGGACTCAGTAACTGTCTCAGGTGCAGAAGCATCATCACCGACAGTACGTACCTCAGGTTGAGTCTGTGCCTCCGTCTGAGACTCAACATTCTCCGAGGCTGGGGCTTGCTGATGGTTGGCCTGAGGTCCATCCTGATCATCATCATCCCATCCCTTGGGAGCACTGACAAGCTTGATCTTGAATTCAGGATTCTTCAGGCTTAGTCTTGTCACCCTTTTGATAACCCCCTCAGTGTCAGGACTAGGAACCTGTTTTCTACGCATAGATGCAGTCTCATCAAACACAACATGAGGTGTTTCCTCCACACAAAGGGTCCGACAGTTATACACCCTGAAAGCTTTGCTGACTGAGAAGTACCCTAAGAACACTCCCTCATCAGACTTGCTATCAAAGGCTTTAAGCTGGTCTTTCCCATTGTTCAGGATGAAACACTTACACCCAAAAATATGAAAATAGGAGATGCGAGGCTTCCTTTTATTTCAAGTTTCATAAGGTGTCTGAGCATGTTGTTTGTTCAGCATAGATCGGTTCTGAGTGTAGCAAGCAGTGTTGATTGCTTCAACCCAGTACTTCTTGGGCAGTCCTGACTCAGCCAACATGGTCCGGGCAGCTTCCTTCAGAGTCCGGTTTCTTCTCTCAGCTACCCCATTCTGCTGAGGGGTCCTGGCTGCAGAAGTCTCATGAGCAATACCATGGTTAGTACAAAAGTCAGTTATAATAGAGTTAATAAACTTTGTTCCTTGATCTGATTGGATCCTGACTATGCTCTGACCCTGTTCAGTACACAATTACTTGAGTAACTCCAGAAGCTTGACCTGAGTCTCCTTCTTGTTCAGCAAGAAAATAACTCATGTGTACCTGGAATAATCATCAACAACAACAAGGGTATATTTCCTACCATTCATGCTGACATGAGTAATCAGACCAAAGCGATCCATGTGCAGGAGCTGAAGCACTCTGTCAGTTGAGAAGGCCTCTTTCTCCTTGAATGAAGCTTTGGTTTGCTTACTTTCCTGACATGCTCCGCACACGTGGTCTTTGCTAAAAACTTTATTAGGTAGACCATCTACAAGAGAAAGTCTAGAGATTTTGTTAATAATCTTGAAGTTTAAGTGACTCAGGCGTTTATGCCAAAGCCAACTGAGCTCAGAAGAGCTCTTAGCGACCAAACAAGTTTCAGGAGAGCTGCTCTTAAAATCAGCAAAATAAACATTGCCTCTCCTGACCCCTGTAATCAGAACCTGTAGTGTAGATTTGTCCTTAACGAGATATATGTTAGATGAGAACTATACACTATATCCACAGTCACAAAATTGACTGACCGAAAGCAGGTTATGCCTAAGTCCCTCCACATATGATACATTAAGCACACGGACAGAGCCAATAACAAGGGTTCTGAATCCTCTGGTGAAACCCTTAGAGTTATCACCAAAGGTTACCTGCGGGCCATCCTGAGCTACATAATCCTGAAGGAGATCACGAGAACCGGTCATGTGCCTGGAACATCCTGAGTCCAAGTACCAGTCCAGCTTCAGATCCTCTCTCCTCTTCTTGTAGCCCGCAGCGACCTGAAAAGAATCAGGCCTCAGGTACCCATCTCGTATTGGGTCCTACAGTGTCAGCCATACCCTTCGGGATCCAGATTTGTTTAACAATTCTGATGGCATCAGAAGTGTAAACCTGTCTCCCTGAAACATCAACATACACTGTCCTCTTCTTCCTTTGTGCCTGGGAAGTTGAGGGTGTATGTGTGTCAGCCTGAGTCTCAGGAGCCCTGGATTGATTCCTGGGGGCGGGCCTCCTGTTCCTCCTTGGCCTAGGTGCAGTGGGCTGATGTCTGTCCTGAGAAGGAGCAGATCGGGCCTGACCTCTAGGCACTTGAGGTCTGACCTTAGTGTTATCGGAGTCAGGTCTCCGTTGCCTTTCAGGGGCCACTTGGTTCATCCTTCTCCTTTGGGGATTGGGACTTTCCTGATGGGCCCTGTGCCCTGCCTGAGGCCTCTGGACCTCAGTAGTCCTTGGCCTTGCCTGAGGTTCCCTCTGGCCTGAGTTCCTTCTACCCTGTGCATTCTGAGGCCTAGCCTGAGAGGTGCTGGGGGCAGAATTCTTTTCAGCCTGAGGGTTCCTAGGCTGAGCCTTGGAATTCCTTTGGTCCTTCTTCCTCGGCTTGGGATGAGGAGCCTGGGCCTTTCCCTTAGGTTTTGGCCTAGATTCGTCAGTCCTTTGCCTGACAGGTTCAGGCACTTTCTCATTCCATTTGCCTTTATCCTGACGAGCAACACTTGGGCTCTGGTCGTCAGTTAGGGCAGGGACAAACTTCTTTTGAGAGTTGCTCCCTGAAGCACCTCTCTTTTTCTTTCCCTTTGGGTCTTTTGAGGCATCAATACCCTAACCCAGCTTTAGCACCATCGGTCAGCTGAGAGAAACTTGTTAACTCATCAACCACTTAGGTAGATGTGTGTAACTTCTTCAGCTTATCCTCAAGGTGCCCATTTGTTTCTTTCAGGGCCTCAATTTCAGTGGTGTACTGAAGCACCAGTTCCTCATAAGCTTTCTCTTTTGAGATCAGCTCAAGATCCCAAGCAGTTTGCTCAGCACAAAGGCGAGCTTGCCACTCAGTTTTGAACATCACTCTCAGAGCAATTCTCTCAATCATCAACTGTTCTTGAGCGAGGAACAAATCGGTGTCACGAGTCTCAATCAGTGAACTGATTACACCTTTCAGTCTTTCAACCTCCAGTAGAGTTTTATCATGCTTATTCCGAGCATGAAGCATCTCTTTCTGAAGATTTACTAGTCTGAGGGCTTCCTCAGTATCCCTCACTCTGAGAGACTCAGTTAGCGGATCATTCTCCCCACTCAGTTGTGCATTCACATCCACTGTGTGAGTATGAGTCTCCTGCAGCCTTGAGAAGTCAACCATCAATTGCTCTAGAGCGAGCTGAAGGTCGAGTTCTCCTGCTAAGTCTAAGCTAAGCTCAGGTGCGTGATCAGGAGAAGAGGTAGAAGAATATACCTCTTCATCTGCCATCAGGCAGAGGTCATCATACTCCTCATCGGAGAAGAGTTTAGGGGACCGTCGTCCTGGGCCATCTGAATCTGAGGAATCCTCAGCTGGCATCGCTCTTTGGTCTGAAGCCCTGAGCTCTCTCTTCGCTCTCCGATCTTCTCGCTCATGAGCACTGAGCTCCAGACAATCATACTGATAATGTCCGGTCTTCTTGCAGTGGTAACACTAATCTACATCAGAAGCAAACTTCTTGTCAGTGTACCTTTTATCCGATGACTCCCTCCGGCTCCCTGATGATCTTTCAGGCTTGGAGCTAGATCTTCTGGGATCAGCATCATCTCTTCTCTTCTCATCTCTGCGCTGCTCAGGCTCCTCACGATCTCTCATGGAATCTGAACCCCTTCTCTCTTCCCTCCGGGGGCTTGATCTCCTAGGGCTGGAATACCTGCGACCACGGGTGTCAGTATAAAACTTCTTATACTTTCCGAATCGAGAGTTCAGTTTCTTGAAATGTCGTGCCATCAGGCTGTACTCCAGGGCTAGCTCATCCTTGTTCATATCCCTCAATAATTTCGAGCCGGATCCGGCCTCAGGCTCAGGAGTAGCTTTAAGAGCCAAGCTCTTTTCCTTTTCAGGTGTCTTCTCCTCAATCACATCCTCACTGGCAACACCCTTCGTCTTCCTCTTATCGAGGTCGAATTCCAGAGCCTTTAACTCTGAGAAGAGGTGAGAGTAAGGAATGTTAGTGAGGTCTTGAGTGTTCTTCAACAAGATCACTCTTGTATCCCATCTTTAAGGGAGACATTTCAGGATTTTAGACGACACCTCCATCTTGGGAAAGTCCTTCGCAAGGGTTGCTAGCTCGTTCATCATCTTAATGAACTGAGCTTCCATCTGATCGATGGATTCACCTTCCAGCATCCGAAAAGCCTCGAACTTCCAGATAGCAAGATCTCTCTTGTTCTCCTTGATCTTCTCCGAGCCCTCACTCATCTCCTTCAGTGCATCCCAGATCTCCTTCACGGTTGTCAGATGCATGAGCCTGACCGAATTCTCGTAAGAAACGGTGTGGAGTATAATGTTCTTCCCACCATTATCTAGTCTGATTTGCTTAATCTGATCAGCAGTAAGCACGGACCTCTCCACAGGCTCATCTCCGGTGGCCGGAACAGGAACATTACCAGCTACGAGCCAGATGGTCTGAAGATTCCTCATAAATCTAATAGGGCCATCCTCAATCACCTGGGGCATCTGATCATGGATGGAATAGAGATGTGCGAGAACCCTGAATTTCCAATAATCATAATTGTCAATAGAGAATTCAGGAAGACTGCCTTCAAGGCGCTTAGAACCGGATGCCATGAATGCAAGTTTTCAGAAACAGATCTGTTCAGTTGACCACCAAAAGTTTCTCCTCAGAAACTTTTGGTAAACAAAGTCAGTGGTCTTTTGAACCACTGCTCTGATACTACTTGTTGGTCCCGACCGAGTAAAATCAGTGTATGGGAGGGGAATACACTGATGTAAGATTTTTTTGAATACTCTAGAAAATTGCTCTTACACACTTAGTCAGGAAGATCCTGAAGATACTCAGTAAAACTGAAAGTCCGCAGGAGCAGCAGGGACAAGTCAGTAGTGAGTCAGATAGGCTGAGTGTGAGTAATGTGCTCGGAAGCTCAGTAGAGATAACAATCCTACTGACCGCTCGAAAGCTAGTCAGTTGGGTTACCATCTCAGTAAGCTAGAGTGCGTACGGAAAGTGAGCCCTTAGTTTTTACTCGTTTTAGTTTCTGAAAACGTTTTCTCTGAGTTTGCTTAGTTAAAGGTGGTTAAGGCTAGTGCACAGTATTCAGATTCAGGATGATTGATTTAGCCTGAATATTAAAACGATGCAGTATGTTCAGTTTAATATGAATGACAATTATGATCCTGAACACGAAAGTAAATCAGCACACAAAAGTCTTTTTAACGTGGTTCAGAGATAACCAACTCCTACGTCCACGACCTGATTTAACAGGAAGCTATCCTCAAAACCCTGAGGATAGGTACTTGGTTTTTGTGTGCCAAGGGACACGAATAGCCAACTTCCTCTCTTAGGAACTGACCCCTGGGCGTTTTACAAGTCCCAGTCCTTCTAACCAACCAATCTCACACCCTGAGTGGTTTGGTATTCTTGGTTTCCAACTAAGATAGCTCTAGCAATACAACACAATGCTAAAGATAAGAGCTATCGATCTAAGCAAATACAGAGTGAATCCTACTACAACACTTAGGGAAATTTAATTGCAGAGTGTTGCTTATAGTATGCTTTTAATGCTTGGATTCTTGAGAGCTTTCTCTTGGAAATTTCCCATTACCCTTGAATGGGTGCAAGGCTCTCTGTATTTATAGGCAAGATTCAAAATAGATCCGTTGGAGGGGATCTACCCAAATCTTTCCTATTTTAGGGTGGTTGCAGGCTAGATGTACTATTGACCTAATTGTCATGTTTATTCTGCCAATATTTGTCCCGCCGCCTGTAACTCTGAGACGCATTAAATGCTGCCTTAAATGCTTCGCAGACTCCGTACATGCGTGTCGAAAGATGATTGGCTTTCCGTTCCAATGGTTAGTTGACCATCTGACATTTGTACTTTCCTCGTACATTCAATACTCTGAGTCTCTTGTTAATAACTCAGCCTGAATGTTTGTCTTTATTGAAGTGTTACTGACATTCTCTTTGTCTCCTGTCCCATAGCATAAATGACCTTTTTGCTTTGGGCTTACATGATTTAGGTAAATTGAACCAAGGCCTAAGTCAGGACTTACATGCATTCAGCTTGGCCTGATAGGTTATTCAGCCCGGCAAGTGTAACCTTTTTACTTTGGACTTACATGATTCAAGTAAACTGAACTAAGGCCTAAGTCAGGACTTACAAGCATTCAGCTTGGCCTGATAGGTTATTTTAAACTTGCCCTTCACTGACTAAGTTCTGTTCTGAGCAGCTTTGAATACTCAGAAGAAACATAAGTCAGTGGGACGTCCGGATAGTCTTCAGGATAGACCATCAAGTCTTTGGTCTTCACTTCAGTTCAGGCAATCTTCTACAAGGCTGACTCTGAACTTCTTCAGGACGAGTTGCATTTCAGACTTCAGATACTTGGGTCGACTCCAATCTTCTTCAGTCTTCAACACGTTCCCCCTGAACTAAAACCCTAACCTGACTATCCTGAATACGACTATCCTGACTAACTGTACTTAGGCAAATTTATCAGGAGTTTTGGGATCTAATCAAACCACTCAGATTGTCCCAACAATCATTGCCATCTTCATCATCATCTGGCTTTTCCTTAGTCTCTTTGCAAGAAGAATCATCTTTTCTTGCTTCTTTCTCCTTCTGTAGGGTTTTCTTCAATATTCACTGGATCTGCAGCACTAGCTCCTGCAGATTCCATCAAAATAACTTCTTTTGCCAAGATAGTTAAGCCTTCAGCTTAAACTATTTGGTGACTTCCTTCACCAGTCTTTTGTGGCAATTCTACATCACTTTCTGAGCTCACAACATCATACTCTGTTTCTGGAAATTGAGCTTCTGGATCTTTCTCAGTCATAATAGCAACTCTCAAAGCTTCAGCTGCTGACTTAGTGATTACCTTCTTTACAGTTTCTTCAACAATAATCTGCTTTCCTTTTCCTTTATCTTTTCTTCTTTTCTCAGCTATAAAGTCATCAATGAAGTTAGGTTTCATCAGTTCATTGACATCATTGCAATTTGTCCAGTCAACTACCCACTGGAACAAATTCCTGTCCTCAACTGTCACTTTATCCAGTTCTTCTCTGACTAACTTCCAGTCATCGAATTTTTGCCTTTCCTCTTCAAATCCTTCAACCCTCTCAACTGGAACAACAGGGAGTTGTTCAGTTTCAGGTTCAGGAACTACAACTTCTTCAGGCTGTTCCTCATAAATGTGTACCTCAGACTGTACAGTTGGCAAGTCTACAGCTGTAGACTTGTCAGTTTCAATTTCTCTAACTTTCTTGGAATGAAACTTCTTTTGTCTCTTTTCTCTATCAACTTCATCCTCAGAATCAGTTGGTTCATCCACTAAGAACTTTCTCCTGACATTCTTCTTCTTCTTCTTCTTTGTTTCATTTTCTTTTGGTGATATGATAATTGTTACAACCTGCCTTTCAGACTTGTTCTTCTTTCTTTTCTTTGACTTGGGAGCCATAGGAGCATCCACAGCTCCTCTCTTGAAATTAGCCTTCCCAATGATTCTATGAGTCAGAATGGGCTGACCTTCATGCTCATTAAAGAGTGAAAAACCAACTTCCTTTAAAATATAGTTTAAGAACAAACCAAAACCTTTGTTCTTTCCAGCCTTCATAACATCATTTCCTATATTTCTCAACAAAAGTTCTCCAATATCTATCTTAATCTCCTTCACAAAAGCTATCATCAAATCCCACATAAGAATGGTTCCAGTATCATGAGCACCAGTCCTACATAATAAACATTTATCAATAGCTTCGTAAAGATAGACATACACAACTGCTAAGTCAGTCTTCTTGAATGTCCTCTTCCAGTTCTTTGGAAACGGCTTCTTTGCAGTGAATTTCTTCCAATACTTCTCATCTTCCTCAGCAAAGTTGAGATTATCATTTGCATCACCTCCAGTTCTTAGGTGTAGAGCTCTGCAAATATCTTCAGTTGTAATCTTGACATTCTTACCTTGCAGCTTTATTGATAGAGTCTTTCTTTCAACATTGGCTTCTACATTCTGGTAGAACTCATGTACTATCTTGTCATCATAAGCTCCGGGATTGTGGGTGAGACAGTAATGAACACCTTGGTTCACTATATGTTTGATAACATCTTCCATAGCATCAGTGGGATGCTTCTTCAATATCTCATCAAAATCGAATAACTCTCCAAAAATAACTTTCATTGCCATGATTCTTGGTTTCTTTTGAGCGAGGGATGGGGAGTGTTTAAGGTTTCAGGTGAGGGGTTCGAATGTGTAAAGTGAGATACAAAAGGGTGAGGGATCCTTTAAATACCTTTCCTTTAACACGCATTAAAGAACAGGGGTAAAACAGTCTTTGACCTAAAATTTATGAGTTTTTGAATTCTGGACCAGAATTTATAATTAAATTTGTCCAAAATCTAACTCACATAGAATTTAATTCCATTTAAAATGTTACACGTACTCACACATTTTATTAATTAAAATATCTGAATAAATCCAAAATGTCTAAAACTTAGTACAAACGTTTCTGAATTTGTAGTGCTTCATTTAATTTGCAGAATTGTACAAAGTACTCTAAATTTCCTAAGTTTGCAGTTGACATTCGTAGAATTTGGAAGTCTTCAGTTGATAAGGAATTTGCAGTTCAGAGCATAGTCTACAGCTGTAGAGTTCAACTCTACAGTTGAATGACTTTGCAGTTGCAATTTTCCTTTTCACTGATTTTCTAATTTTCTAGGTTTGTCTTTACAATTTAGTAATTTTCACAGAGTCTTCTTACAATTCTAACATTCTCAAATTACCTCTCAAGATTGAAAATCTTGATTCACACAAAGGTTAAGTGAAAATATCAGCAAGATTCAAATCAGTATGAATCTTTGTTAATTTCACATCCATTCTTTCAACATGATCTCTTATGAAATGATGCCTTACATCTATGTGTTTTGATCTAGAATGTAAAACTGGATTCTGTGTAATAGCAATAGCACTTGTATTATCCCAGAATATGATTGTTTCTCTGGCATCAATCCCATAGTCTTGTAATTGATATTGCATCCATAAGATTTGTGCACAACAACTTCCAGCAGCAATATATTTTGCCTCAGCTGTAGAAAGAGCAATAGAATTTTGCTTTTTACTGTGCCAAGCCACCAACCTTTCACCTAGGAATTGACAAATTCCACTAGTACTCTTCATATCAATCTTGTAGCCTGCAAAATCTTAGTCAGTGTACCCAATGAGTTCAATTCCTCCTTCTTTAGGATACCATAATCTTAGATTTTGTGTGGATTTGACATACTTGATGATTTTTTTACAGCATTTAAGTGTGATTCCTTAGGATTCACTTGGAATCTAGCACATACACCAACTACAAACATGATATCAGGTCTGCTAGCTGTAAGGTATAGCAATGATCCAATTAGAATACTATATTTGGTTACATCAACACTTTTGTCATTCTCGTCTTTGTCAAGACTCACAGAAGGTGTCATAGGTATATTAGTAGGCCTAGAGCTATCCATTCCAAATATTTTTATAAGCTCTTGAGTGTATTTAGCTTGATTGATGAAAATTCCATCTCTCATTTGCTTAACTTGTAATCCCAAAAAGAAATTCAGGTTTCCCATCATGCTCATTTCAAATTTCTCAGTCATGAGCCTAGAGAATTTTCTGCATAAATCTTCATTGGTTGAGCCAAAGATTATATCATCTACATAGATTTGGACAAGCAAAATATCATTCCAATGTTGGAATCTGAATAAGGTTTTGTCAACCATACCCTTTTTGAATCCATTTTTTATCAAATGATCACATAGGGTATCATACCATGCTGTTGGTGCTTGCTTAAGTCCATAAAGGGCTTTTCTAAGCTTATAAACCATATCTTCATCTGTAGATTCCTCAAATCCTGGTGGTTGTTCAACATACACTTCTTGTGAGAGTAAACCATTTAGAAATGCACTCTTTACATCCATTTGATAGACTGTAAAGTTCTGTTGGTCCCGAAACGAGTTAGATCAGTGTATGGGGGGGATACACTGATGTCAGATTTTTCTGAAAGACTCAGAAAAATACTCCAACGTACTCAGTCAGGAATCCCTGAAGTACTTAGTATGCTGAATGTCCGCAGGGGCAGCAGGGACGGTTCAGTAACGAGTCAGATAAGCAGAGTAAGAGTAAAGTGCCCGGAGACTCAGTAGAGATAACAAACCTACTGATTGCCCGGAAGTGAGTCAGTTGGACAACTATCTCAGTGAGTCAAAGTACGTGCGGAAAGTGAGCCCTTAGATTCTACTCGTTTTAGTTTCTGAAAATGTTTTCTCTGAGTTGCTTAGTAAAT
>JAPKLY010004090.1:0-15850 GCA_026898435.1 Prunella vulgaris
CGAGTAGCTCTAAGGCTCAGTCTCTGAACACTCAGGTCAGAAGACCTCAGACGGGGAGCATGGTCTATTAGGAGAGAGAAATTTTTGAAAGGAAGAGATTATCCCGGGAAGCTCCTAAAGGGCTTAGGCAACATAATGCTTTAAACTGGAGTGTCAGACCTCAAGTGCCCAGAGGTCAGAAAAGCAAGGGCCCATCTCGTCAAGAACCTTGACCCACTGCACCCAAGCCCAGGAGAAATAGGAGGCCTGCCCCCAAGAGAACACAAAAGGCTTCCGTGGCTCGTCAGGCAGACACTCATACAACCTCAACTTCTCAGGCACCTAGAAAGAAGAGGATAGTGTATGTTGATGTTTTTGGGAGACAGATTTACAAATCTGACGCTATCAAAATTGTGAAACAAATCTGGATCCCGAATGGTATAGCTGACATGATAGGACCTAACACGAGTTGGGTACCTCAAACCAGATTCTTTTCTGGTGACTGCGGGCAACAACAGGAAGAATGAGGATCCTAAAAAGGTTGTCTGGTACTTAGATAATGGATGTTCAAGGCATGTGACATGCTTCAGAGATCTCCTTTAGGAATATGTCACTCAGGAAGACCCGCATGTAACCTTTGGTGATAACTCAAAAGGTTTCCCCAGGGGCTATGGTATGTTGGTTGTTGGTTCTGTGCGTGTGCACAATGTGCCCTTTGTTGAGGGACTTAAAAATAATGTGTTCTCTATCAGGCAGTTTTGTGATGGAGGTTTTTGTGTTGAATTTTCATCCGACATCTATTTAGTTAAGGAAGAATCAACACTGCAGGTTTTGTTTATAGGAATCAAGAGGGGTAATGTTTATTTTGCTGACTTTAAGAGCGGCTATTCTGAAACCTTTCTTTTGGCTAAAAGTTCATCGGAACTCAATTGGTTATGGTATAAACGCTGAAATCATATGTACTTCAAGATTCTTAATAAATTCTCACGACTTCTCTTGTGGAAGGGTTACCAAATGAAGTTTTTAGCAAGGATCACGTGTGCAGAACCTGTCAGTAAGGCAAACAAACCAAAGCTTCAGTCAAAGAGAAAGAAGTCTTCTCAACTGACAGAGTACTTCAACTCTTGCACATTGGTTTGTTTGGTCCTATCACACCTGTGAGCACTAATGGTAGAAAATATACTCTTGTGGTTATTAATGATTATTCTAGGTATACTTCGGTAATTTTCTTGATAAATAAGAAAGAAACACCGGTTAAGCTTTCATAACTACTCAGGAAACTGAGTACTGAACACGGTCAAAGTATTGTGAAGATCACATTTGATAAGGGCACTGAATTTATTAACTTATATATTTCTAATTTCTATGTTGTCAATGACATTACTCATGAAACTTCTACAACTAGAACTCCTCAGTAGAACGGAGTGGCTGAAAGAAGGAATAGGACCTTAAAAGAAGCAGTCAGGACCATGCTGCTGGAGTTAGTGTTGGTCCCGAAACGAGTATAAATCATTGTATGGGGGGGAATACACTGATGTCAGATTTTCCCGAAAATCTCCAGAAATATGCTCTTTCAGACTTAGTTAGGAAGCTCCTGAATTGTTCAGTTAAACTGATGGTCCTCAGGGGCAACAGGGACGAATCAACAACGAACCAAATAGGCTAAGTCAGAGTTGTGCTCTCAGAAGCTCAGTAGAGATAACAAACCTACTGACCGCTCTGAAGCTAGTCAGTTGGACTACTATCTCAGTAAGCTCAGTTTAGTGGGGAATGTGAGCCCTTAAGTCTTTTCTCGCTTTAGTTTTGAAAACTTATCAGTTTGCTTAGTAAAAATGTGGTTAAGGCTGGTGCACAGTTTTACTGATCAGGATGAAGATTTAGTCCTGATGGTTTTCAGAACAATGCAAGTATTCTTCAATTTAATATGAATGACAGTTATGATCCTGAGAAAATAGTAAATCAGCACACAAGGGTCTTTTTAATGTGGTTCGGAGATAACCAACTCCTACGTCCATGACCTGATTTAACAGGAAGCTATCCTAAAACCCTGAGGATAGGTACTTGGGTTTTACGTGCCAAGGGACACGAATAGCCAACTTCCTCTCTTAGGAACTGACCCCTGGGCGTTTTACAAGTCCCAGTCCTTCCTACCAACCAACTCACAGCCTGAGGGGTTTGGTATTCACGTTTTCCAACTGTTGTGTATTGATCCCTCTAACAAATCAGTTCTAAAGATGGGATCAATACTCTAAGAAAAATACAGAAAAGATTCCTACTACAACACTAGGGAAATTTAAAGTTTCAGAGTGTTGTTCAAAGTATACTTTGAGTGCTTGGAATCTTTAGAGCTTTCTTTTGGAAATTTCCCGTTAGCCTTGAATGGGAGCAAAGCCTTCTGTATTTATAGGGGGATTTAAAATAGATCCGTTGGAGAAGATCCATTTCAAACCCTCCTATTTTAGGTAGGTGTAGCTATTTAAAAACTTGTTTGCCAAAATCGTGTATGATTTCCACGCAAGTGAACGTGGTCGTTGTTATCGCGGCAAGTTAACCAAGTTAAATATCGAACACAGGGAAATGATGCGATATCAAGCTAGTATTGAATGTTCACAAAGATGGATAGCTAGGAAAACAAGAAAACAATCTTGGATTCTATCTACTAAGGCAAAGCAAAGTAAATCCTAACTATCACCTCAAAGAAGTGAGCAAGTGTGAAGTGTACATGGAAGTAATCCTACTATGGTTCCTCTAGAATCATATCCATCCTAGCATGCAAAGGGTCTCTTGGTGTCTTAGTCAAACCAACTAGTGTCTAGATCTCTCTACAACACAAGCTAAGGCTCTATTAGGTGTCTAGATCTCTCTACAACTCCTAACACTCCAATTAAGAGGTCTTAGGCTAATATGCAATTCTAATTGGTCATATAAACCAAACATCAAACACTTGGTATGCATAAGGTTCTTATAGCTCAATTCTCATTTCATAGCTAACCATATAAGCCATACATTCCAATTAAACATCCAAAGCATTCATACAAGTCATTAATTAGAGAACTAATCCAACAAGATCACTAATTCATGCATAGGATTAACAAGAGACTAAATTCACCATAGTATTCATACAACCATTCAACAAGGATATTAGCCCATGGCTAATTGGAAATGAAAATCAATAATGAACAATGTAAACATCATGAATATTAACTAATACAAGAGAATTAAAGGAAATATTACCATAAGTGGATGAATTGAAATACAAGCTACAAACCTCCAATTTCCTAAGTCTTGATCCAATGCTCAAAATACAAAATTGAACCTTAGGAATAAAGCTCTAATCACTACGAGTATGTAGGAACAAACGGATCTAAAATTCGACGGACGGATCAAAAGTTATGGAAGAAAGAAGATTGAATCTAACTAAGAACCCACTAAGTAACTACCTAATTCTCTCTCTAAACTAATCTAACTATGATTATGAACTAATGTGACTTGGATGCCTTGAGAATCTGATCCTTGACGTATTTATAGTGCCCACAATGCTTGGTCCAAAATGCCCTTCATTAAACGCGCGAAAAGACGAAACACCCCTCGAAATTAGGCTTGTCTGGGGCATCACACGAGTGTACACAGTCGCCGCACGAGTCCAGCTCATGTGATCACTCGTGTGACACAACCTCACACGAACCAGAGCCTCCTCGCACGAGAGTGAGCTTGTGGTCGCACGAGTCTGGGCTTGTGGTCGCTCGAGCCAGGCTTGGTCGATCCTTGACTTCTTATTTTCTTCATATCTTGAGTTCTAGAGCTCTGATTGACTCGATTCTTCTTGCGTTGCGACCCTCTCTTCGAACTCTTCGACATGGTATATCATTTTCCTCCATTGGATCAACTCATATTTTCTGAACTTTTACGAACTTGCTCGTCTTTTGCCGATTTTTGCTCGTTTTCACTACAAAACACATTTTCTTGCCATAAAATGGTTAATAGCACAATTTATACCAAATTAGGGTCAAATATGAACATAAACACATCAAAACCATGTAGAAATGGATGCAAAAACATGCAATTATGACCCTAATCATATGGCAAAGTTTCTGAGTCGCCGCCTGTACTTCTGAGAAGCATTAAACGTGCTCAGTCTTCGTACATACGTGTCACCTTCTAACTGGTCGCTTGTTCAATGGCTAGTTTGTCGGCATTGACTTTACTGATCCTCGTACATTTTTATAACTCTGAGTCCCTCATTCTTTACTCAGCATAAATGTTTGTCTTATGTTGGAGACTCTGACATTCTTTCTGCTTCATCAGTCTTCCATTCGCACGTGTGACCTTTGGGTCTCAGGACTTACAAGTATCAGGTTAACTGATACTAGGCCCAAGTCAGGACTTATGAACATCAGTAAGACGTTCAGCCTGATCAAGATAACTTGTGCCTTCACTCATAGAGACTTCCCTGAGCATGCTTAGTCTACTCAGTTCTGTCAGGATCAGTGGACTTCTTCAGGATGGCTTCTAGGCAACTTCAGGACTCTTTCTAGGTTTTTCAGGTTGCAGCTTCAGGTTAACCATCTTCAGGACGAGCAACACCTTCAGGGTTGGAGATGCCTCAGACTTCAGACTTCAAGGACGTCACCATCAGTCTTCAATCTTCAACACGTTCCCCCTGAACTGAATACCTGTGAATAGAAAAATCTATTCTAACCTATCTATCCTGAGCCTATCATCCTGATGAACTATACTTAGGCAAATTCATAAAGGGGTTTTGGGATCTAATCAAAACACTCAGATTGTCCCAACAATTTCCCCCTTTTTGATGATGCCAAAACCCTTAGAAAAATCCTACCATCTAAACAAGTTTACTGATATAATCAGTATTTAGTTCAAGAACCTATAAGATGGAAACAGGAAAGGGTTAGTATAGTTCTTGATAAAGAGCAGAAAAGTAAATCAGGAGTCAACGAGATGTTGTCTCAGGAATATAAATAGTTTCATTGATAATTAATTGAAGTACATGGCATCCTGAAATACTATTCCTGATTCTACTTCAGTCTTCATCATCCCACTTCATCAAGGTCAGTCCATATTTCGCCAAGACTCTCAGCTTTACCTCATGGTATTGATCAGGGTCCTCAGTAACACCGTTGGTCTCAGCCACCATGGCGATTTAAGCTTGAATAGCAGTACGGTTGAGGTGATGATTAATTCCCATCATCGGAGGTATGTAGAATATGTTTTCAGGGGCTCTAATCTGATATCCTGCTCTGTCGGCATATCTGACGATCTCGGCCCATAGGTCAGGATAGTGAAGGGTCATCCACTCCATGAATACAACATTCTTATCATGGCCCTCGCACTTCAGCCAGTTCCCATAAACATAATACTTCTCCACAAATTCTTTCTTGATCGGAACCCAAGTCTGATTGAATTGTGGTGGAATGAAGTTGTCTACATACTCGTACAAAAGAGGTCCAGCCGGCTCACCAGAGACTGCCTTCTTCTTCACTGCACTAGGTTCAGGTTTCTTCTTCTCAATTTTCTCCTTCTCCTTCAGGACATCAAGCTGTCCCTAAAGTTTCTCAATTTTCGTATCCTGAGACCTAACCTTTAGTGCAGTTTCCAAAGTCAATTATTTCTGCTTCTTCTTCGTCACTACCAAGGGATCACCAGGATAAAGTTGCTCTTCACACTCATCCAAAAGGTCTTTCACTTCTTCAGAAGTTGCCGGTTTTCTCTTCTTCTGATCCTGAGTGGGAATTTCAGGATCAGTGGCCTTTATCTTCTTTGAAGCGTCAAACTTTGGATTTTTCTTTCCTTCCCCCTTTTTGGCAGCATCAGGGGAATCCTCCTCCTTATCCAATTTCGCCTTGATGTCATCGATAAGGATCCCCTGAGAAGCAGCTTGGTCAGACACCACCTTCAGGTCAGAAGCCAGTGCATCAGTCCTCTCTACCCTGACTATGCTTTCAGATAGGTGATTGTCGAATTTTGACTTCATTGTGGCCAACTCCTTCTTCTGACTGGAACACTCAGTCATCAGATTGGAGAAGGACTTCTGCCATACTTCATTAGAACTTTTCAAGTTCTCACTGATCCTTTTCAGTAGAGATGCATCCTCAGCCTGGGCTTCTTCCCTAGCCACTTCCCTGACTTGGGCCACCCCCCCCTTCAATGCCTCAGCAATCAGTTCCCTGATCCTCCCATCCAGGCCGCTGAGAGCTAAGTCTATTGCACTTTGCACTTGCCCAGAGATTGTGGCAAGTTTAGTAGATCTCTAGTTCTCAATACTCAGGAAGCGATCAGAGTCTTCCTTCCTTGCATCCGAGAATAATGCTTTGGCCCATCAGTGAAACTCCCACTGAGATGGTCCGGTGCCTCCTCTTTCTCCTTGTGGTCTTTTTGGAAACCACAACTGGGGCCTCTCCTGGAGCCTCAGCAGTCCCGACCCGGGGAGTGCTTCATCCGCCGGTGCAACTATTTTTGTGCTTGCACCTGCCCCACCAACTGGAACTACCACCAGTTCCATGGAGAGGTTAGGCTGGGGATTGTTGGCTCGAACAACCCTGATAAAATCATCTTTAGTAATCACTTGGGCATAAGTTTGAAGACCAAACTTGTCGAGGATGAGTTACTCCTGATCCCTAAGGAGATAGATGCCCTTCGCATCATGACCAAGACCCTGAGCTTCATTACCTTTTCAGCATAAGAGGGATCCAGATCTGGAAGATGCTGATTGACGAACCTTTTGGTCTGAGATTGTGCATCCATATCAAAAAGTGTTAGCTTTGGTGGTGGAGCAGCTTCTTCCTGATCTCCCTCCTGATGCTCTGGCTCAGATTCATCATCATTTGAGACAGTCCACTTCCTGCCTTGATTATTTTCCACATCCTTATCCTGGAGCTCCTCTTGAGCCTCCATCCCCTTGGCCTCCTGATGCTCTTCATCTCCAGTATCTGAACTTCCTTGTCCCTCAGGGACAACCTCCTCATCATCCTCCTCCTCACCTTCACGCTTCTCTTCCAACACCTCTACCTCAGCTTCTCCACTGGGCTCAGCCTGAGCTTCCACTCTCAAATCCTGCACCACTTGCATCACAGGATCCTCTTGAACAGGCTCTTGAGCAGTCTGTTCCCCCTAAACTTCAACGTCCTCCTTCTGAGGCATGCTCTTATCTTCCTGAGCCACCTCCGGCTCAGTTGGGGTTTCAGTAACTGAGGTTACTGAAGGAGTCGATGCTGACTTTTTGGACTTGGCAGCTGGAATGGCTTTTGGTTTAGGGACATCCAATTCAGTCTCAGAATCATGAAGCACAGTCTTCTTCTCAGTAACTTGAATGCCCTTTACCGTGACCCACTTTGGCCCTAACTTGGCCGGCTCCTCCTGAGCTGCTGAGCTGGCTGCCTTGCCCTTCCCCTTTCCTTTGGAAACCCTCTTGATCTCCGTATCTTTCATCCTCTTGATAGTGTCAGTAGCGTTCTGATAGAGGATGTGTTTGTCCTTGAAGTCAACAAGCCCCTCCTTGTCAACATCTCCAAACTTCAGATTTTGGAGCATCACAGAGAGTTTAGAACCGAAGTGAGGGTTCTTTGTCAGGATGATCTGGTCTCCATCCCTTTCAATCTTCTTTGCCTCGAGCACCAACTTCTGGAGGAAATACTCCTCCCAGTCCACCCTGGCGTTCTCCACCGCAGCAGCCATTACCCTGATCTTAGGCTGAGACACCTGCTCCAGTCCTCCCACAAACCCCATGATGCTATGAACTACTACTTCGAACATCAGTTTGTACTCCGATTTGAACAATTTCTTGTTCATTTTTCCAAAAATCACCTGGGGCACAATCAGGTAGGTATCAGCACATCCTTGCTCCTTGCTGAACCTATACATGGCAGGATCTGACAGCTCCTCATCAGCAGTGGAATGAGGGAGATTGTCTATTTTTCTGATCAACTCCCTGACGTTCACCTTCTCAAAGAAGTGCTGAACGATCTTCTTCCCTTCCTTCTCCACTGTCCTCGTGAGTGGAATCACTGATTCCCACTCCCCTGCATCATTCAGTTTCAGATTTGTGTAGAAGGCCACAATCTGATGTGCACACGTCTTTGCAGGTTTCTTCGAAATAAAGTCCAAGAGCCCAGCTGTGTTGATTGCTCCATAAACTTGGTCCAACTCTTTGATGGATGATCGATGAGTGAAATCAACCAGCCAATCAAAAGTGATCTTTGATTCAATAGCAGAAATGGCAGCATGGAATTTATTTACTTCTGAGGCTGTCATGAAAGGTTTGGTGGTGGTGGAAGCCATTGATGTAAAGAAAGATAGAGAAAATTGCAGAAAGATTTGGGTTAGGAAAATATGAGTGCGTAAATTGTGCAAAGTGAGTGATCCTTCCTTTTATGCGGATTAATGGACCTTTGAAATTCAACGGATTAGATGAAGGGGTATATCCAGAATAAAAGTGTACTAAAGATCGGTTTTTCAAAAGTAATGATGTTAAACTTTATCGAAACATGTTCCCGCCCATTTTGCATTAATGCGTGTCAGAGGAATGTTTGAAATAAATACGCATTTTGCATTTAATAAAAACTAAAAATTAAGTGAATGGCTGAGGATTTGAGTTTAAAACCCTTGATTGATGCGGTGTCAGACATGATCAAAACAGCAAATGCAGGACATAAAAGAAAAAGAGTTCAGGATTACATACCAGTCGGTCAAGCATAGAAACTTGACTGATACCTCGTGAAACCGATCAGGGTGACAAGCCCTGAAATCTGAGTCCTGAACTTAAACCTACTCCAATCCTGAAGATCCTAAATCTGATGTCTGTTACCCCTAAAAGCCATCCATCACTGCAACTTGATCTTGAGTTAGTCATTCCTCCTGACCACTTTGTTCAATCCTGAACTGAGGTTCATACTGAACCATCTACACCTGGGTCAAGAAGTCCTAACTCTACTGACAGCTCAACAAACCTGGTTTTAGGCAAAGCCTTAGTCAGGATGTCAGCTCTTTGCTTGTCAGTAGGGATCCTCACCATCCTTATATCCTTCTTCTTAACATGATCTCTTATAAAGTGATGCCTGATGTCAACATGCTTACACCTAGTGTGTAAGACTTGGTTTTGGGATATGGCAATGGCACTATTATTGTCACAATAAATTGGGACTTCAGTGTCCTCAACTTGGTAGTTTCTCAGTTGTTGCTTCAACCAAAGAATCTGGGAGCAACAACTGTCTGCCGCCATATACTCAGCCTCAGTAGTAGACGTTGCAACACTTGTTTGTTTCTTGGAAAACCAAGAGATCAGTTTGCTCCCTAGAAACTGACATGTGCCTGTGGTTGATTTTCTATCAAGCCTACAGCCTCCATAATCAGCATCAGAATACCCTGTTAGTTCTAGGTTGTCATCTGAGGGATACCAAAATCCTAAATTGACTGTACCCTTTAGGTATTTCAGTATCTTTTTGGCACTCTCTAGATGACACTTCTTCAGATCAGACTGATACCTTGCACAAACTCCAACTGCATAAGTGATGTCAGGACGACTTGCAGTCAGGTACAATAAAGATCCAATCAATGCCCTATATTCAGTCTGATTCACTGAGGTCCTCTCCTTGTCAGGATCCAGCTTCTCATTTGTGTTCATGGGAATACGTGAGACTTTGCTGGATTGAACTCCAAACTTATGAATCAAGTCCCTCGCGTACTTAGACTGATATATGAAGATTCCGGAGTCAGTTTGCCTGACCTGAAGACCTAGAAGAAGTTCATCTCTCCCATCATTGACATCTCAAACTTCCCCGTCATCAGCTTTGAGAATTTCTCACAAAGCTTCAGGTTAGGTGATCCAAAAATTATGTCATCCACATAAATTTGAACTAAGAGAATGTCCTCCCCTTCGGATATCCTGAAGAGGGTCCTGTCCACTATTCCTTTCACGAACTCGTGGTCTACCAGGAACTGGGAAAGTGTATCATACCAAGCCCTGGGGGCTTGCTTCAGACCATAGAGAGCTTTCTTCAGGTGATATACCTTGTCACCAACTTCGAACCCTGGAGGTTGTTCCACATAAACCTCCTCGTTCAGTACACCAATCAAAAAAGCACTCTTTACGTCCATCTGATACACCTTGAACTTCTTAAATATTGCATAAGCCAAGAACAACCTGATTGCTTCCAATCTTGCAACTGGGGCTAAGGTCTCATCATAGTCGATCCCTTCGGCCTGAGAGTAACCCTTTGCCACTAGTCTGGCCTTGTTCCTGACAACAACATTCTTCTCATCCCGCTTGTTCTTGAAGACCCATTTGGTGCCAAAAACATGTTGACGCCTAGGTCTCTCAACTAACTCCCAAACCTGATTCTGCTCAAACTGGTTGAGCTCATCCTGCATGGTTAGGATCCAGTTGGGGTCAGCAAGAGCTTCTTCTATGCTCTTAGGTTCCTGATCAGACAGGAAACAACAAAACATAGCGCTCTCACCAAAGGACAACCTTGTCCTGACCCCCTCAATGACATCACCAATGATGTCAGCCAATGAGTGATCATCTAGCCACTGCCTCTTGCTGACGGCTGCACTGGGAGTTATTGATGTTCCCTCACCTGATCCTGAAATGTTAGTCTCAACAATAACAGGCAAAGAAGTGGAACGAGCAAGAACAGGGGACACTGAGTCATTCCCTGAGGGTTGTACAATATCAGGGACATTGTTTCCCCCTAAAGAGTTGGACTCAGTAACTGTCTCAGGTGCAGAAGCATCATCACCGACAGTACGTATCTCAGGTTGAGTCTGAGACTCAACATTCTCCGAGGCTGGGGCTTGCTGAGGGTTGGCTTGAGGTCTATCCTGATCGTCATCATCATCCCATCCCTTGGGAGCATTCACGAATTCGACCTTGAACTCAGGATTCTTCAGGCTCAGTCTTGTCACCCTCTTGGTAACCCCCCTAGTGTCAGGACTCAGAACCTGTTTTCTACGCACTAATGTAGTCCCATCAAACACAACATGAGGTGTTTCCTCCACACAAAGGGTCCGACAGTTATACACCCTGAAAGCTTTGCTGACTGAGGAGTATCCTAAGAAAACTCCCTCATCAGACTTGCTATCAAAGGCTTTAAGCTGGTCTTTCCCATTGTTCAGGATGAAACACTTACTCCCAAAGTTATGGAAATAGGAGATGCGAGGCTTCCTTTTGTTCCACGTTTCATAAGGTATCTGAGCATGTTGTTTGTTCAGCATAGATCGATTCTGAGTGTAGCAAGCAGTATTGATTGCTTCATCCCAGTACTTCGTGGGCAGTCCTAACTCATCCAACATGGTCCTGGCAGCTTCCTTCAGGGTCCAATTCCTTCTTTCAGCTACCCCATTCTGCTGAGGGGTCCTGGTTGCAGAAGTCTCATGAGCAATACCAAGGTCAGTGCAAAAATTAGTTATAATAGAGTTAATAAACTCTATTCCCCGATCTGATCTGATCCTGACGATGCTCTGACCCTGTTCAGTACTCAATTTCTTGAGTAACTCCAGAAGCTTGACCTGAGTCTCCTTCTTGTTCATTAAGAAAATAACCCATGTGTACCTGGAATAATCATCAACAACAAAAGGGTATATTTCCAACCATTCATGCTGACAGGAGTAATCGGACCAAAGAGATCCATGTGCAGGAGCTGAAGCACTCTGTCAGTTGAGAAGACATCTTTCTCCTTGAATGAAGCTTTGGTTTGCTTGCCTTCTTGACATGCTCCGCACACGTGGTCTTTGCTAAAAACTTCATTAGGTAGACCTTCTACAAGAGAAAGTCTAGAGATTTTGTTAATAATCTTGAAGTTTAAGTGACTCGGGCGTTTATGCCAAAGCCAACTGAGCTCAGATGAGCTCTTAGCGTCCAAACAAGTTTCAGGAGAGCTGCTCTTAAAGTCAGCAAAATAAACATTGCCTCTCCAGACACTTGTAATCAGAACCTGCAGTGTAGATTTGTCTTTCACAAGGCATATGTTAGATGTAAACTCTACACTATATCCACGGTCACAAAACTGACTGACCGAAAGTAGGTTATGCCTAAGACCCTCAACATAGGATACATTAAGCACTCTCACTGAGCCAACAACAAGGGTACCAAATCCTCTGGTGAAACCCTTAGAGTTATCACCAAAGGTTACCTGCTGGCCTTCCTAAGCTACGTAGTCCTGAAGGAGATCACGAAATCTGGTCATGTGCCTGGAACACCCTGAGTCCAAGTACCAGTCCTTCATCTGATCCTCCTTCTTCTTCTTGTAGCCCGCAGCGACCTGAAAAGAATCAGGCCTCAAATACCCATCTCGTATTGGGTCCTATAGTGTCAGCCATACCCTTCAGGATCCAGATTTGTTTTAACAATTATGATGGCATCAGAAGTGTAAACCTGTCTCCCTGAAACATCAACATACACCGTTCTCTTCTTCCTTTGTGCCTGGGAAGTTAAGGGTGTATGGGTGTCAGCCTGAGGTTCAGGAGCCCTGGATTGGTTCCTGGGGGCGGGCCTCCTGTTACTCCTTGACCTGGGTGCGTTGGGCTGAGGTCTGTCCTGGGGGCTGACGCTCCTTATGGGCCCTGTGCCCTGCCTGAGGCATCTGGACCCCAGTATTCCTTGGCCTTGCCTGAGGCCTCCTCTGACCAGAATTCCTTCCACCCTGAGCATTCTGAGGTTGAGCCTGAGAAGTGCTTGGGGCAGAGTTCTTTCCAGCCTGAGGGTTCCTAGGCTGAGCCTTGTAGTTCCCTTGGTCCTTCTTCCTCGGCTCCTGGTGAGGTACTTTAGCCTTTCCCTTAGGTTGTGGCCTTGGTCCCTCAATCTTTTGTCTGACAGGTTCAGCAGGCACTTTCTCCTTCCCTTTGCCCTTATCCTGACGAGCAACACTTGAGCTCTTGTCGTCAGTTTGGGCAGGGACGAACTTTTTCTGAGAGTTGCTCCCTGAAGCACCTCTCTTCTGTTTGCCCTTTAGGTCTTTTGAGGCATCATAGCATAACCCAGCTTTAGCACCATCGGTAAGCTGAGAGAAACTTGTTAACTCATCAACCACTTGGGAAGATGTGTGTAACTTCTTCAGCTTTTCCTCAAGGTGCACATTTTCTCTCATCAGGGCCTCAAGCTTAGTGGTGTACTGAAGCACCAGTTTCTGATGAGCATTCTCTTTTGAGATCAGCTCAAGATCCCAAGCAGTTTGCTCAGCACTAAGGTGAGCTTGTCACTCAGTTTCGAACATCCCACTCAGAGTAATTCGCTCAATCATCTACTCTTCCTGAGCGAGGAACAAATCAGTGTCAAGAGTCTCAATCAGTGAGCTGATTACACCATTGAGTCTTTCAACAGCCATTGGAGTCTCATCCTGCCTATTCCGGGCATGAAGCAACTCTTCCTGGAGGTTTACTAACCTCAAGGCCTCCTCAGTATCTCTCATTCTGAGAGACTCAGTTAACCGATCATTCTCCCCACTCAGTTGTGCATTCACATCCACTGTGTGAATATGAGTCTCCTGCAGCCTTGAGAAGGCAACCATCAATTGCTCTAGGGCGAGCTGAAGGTTGAGATCCCTTGCTGAGTCTGAGCTAAGCTCAGGTGCATGATCAGGAGAAGAGGCAGAAGAACATACCTCATCATCTGCCATCAGGCAGAGATCATCAAACTCCTCATCGGAGAAGAGTTCAGGGGATCGGCGTCCTGGGCCATATGAATTTGAGGAATCCTCAGCAACCAACGCTCTCCGATATGATGCCCTGAGATCTCTCTTGGCTCTCCGATCTTCTCCCTCGTGAGCACTGAGCTCCGGACAATCATACTGATAATGTTTGGTCTTCTTGCAATGGTAACACTGATCTACATCAGAAACACCCGGTTTGTCAGTGTACCTCTTATCTGACGACTCCCTCCGGCTCCTTGATGATCGTTCAGGTTTGGAGCTGGATCTTCTGGGCTCAGCATCGTCTCTCCTTCTGGAGCTTTTCTCATCTCTCCTCCGCTCAGGCTCGTCTCTTTCTCTCCTGGATTCAGAACCCCTCCTCTCTTCCCTCCGGGGGCTCGATCTCTTGGGGCTGGAATACCTGCGATCACGGGTGTCACTATAAAACTTCTTATACCTGCCAAATCGAGAGTTCAGCTTCTCGAAACGCCGTGCCATCAGGCTGTACTCCAGGGCTAGCTCATCCTTGTTCATATCCTTCAGTGACTTCAAGCCAGATCCAGCCTCAGGCTCAGGAGTAGCTTTAAGAGCCACACTCTTTTCCTTCTCAGGTGTCTTCTCCTCAGTCACATCCTCACTGGCAACACCCTTTAACTCTGAGAAGAGGTGAGAGTAAGGAATGTTCGGGAGATCCTGAGTGTTCTTCAACAAGATCACTCATGTGTCCCATCTTTCAGGGAGACAGTTCAGGATTTTAGACGACACCTCCCTCTTGGGAAAGTCCTTCCCAAGGGTTGCTAGCTCATTCATCATCTTAATGAACCGAGCTTCCATCTGATCAATGGTCTCTCCTTCCAACATCTGAAACACCGCAAACTTCCTGATAGCCAAATCCCGAGCATCCCAGATCTCCTTCGCGATTTTCAGATGCAAGAGCCTGACCGACTTCTCATAAGAAACGGTGTGGAGTATAATGTTCTTCGCAACATTATCCAGTCCAATTTGCTTAATCTAATCAGCAGTAAGCGCGGACCTTTCCACAGGCTCATCTCCGGTAGCCGGAGAAGGGACATTACCAGCTATGGGCCCGGTGGTCTGAAGATTCCTCATAAATCTGATAGGACCATGCTCAATCACCTGGGGCAACTGATCATGGATGGAGTAGAAATGTGCAAGGACCCTGAATTTCCAATAATCATAGTTATCAATAGAGATCTATGGAAGACTGCCCTTAAGGCGCTTAGAACCGGATGCCATGTGTTAGGATATCTGTGTTAGATGTTTTGATGATATTATAAACCAATCAGCTTGTAATAGGACCAGCTGAACATATTAGTCAGCTGATGAGTAGTTAGGATTAAATAGGTTTGAGTAAGGGGGAATCTACCTTGCTGCCTAGAAGATCCAAAGCTATCATTGAAGAGAAGACCAGCTGAGACCTTGTGGACTTAGCCATTTTCAGAGGACAGAAATTTTAAGCAGTTGTCACTGGAGTATCGAGAGCAGATCATCAGAGAAGTTAACATCAGCTGATATCAGAAGAGCAGATCAGCTGATATCAGAAGATTAGCTGATCAGCTGAGAGCACGTCGCAGACAAGACAAGGACCTTGGATATAAGACGTATTCAGACGAAGTCAAGAAGACCAGCTGAGGTGCACACCAGCAGACTAGAGGCTCATCAGCTGAGGTCCAAGTACCAGCAGACTGGTACACCAGCTGAGGAGACAGATCAGCTGAGGTCTTGTGCTCAGCCCAGATTCTTAAGAATCATTTTAAGGGTTGACTTGCGATATAGAAGGAAGATTCCCAGAATAGAAGATCAATCAATCAAGGGGACAAACTTGATTGATTGGAGATCGCGAAGATTGACGGGAATCAAGAAGGAGATTCAATCAATCACAATGATTGATTGAATACGAGATTATAGGATCTCAGATTTCTAGTCCATCCCAATGGCTAGTTATTTGACCCTATAAATTAGAGTAATAGTGATAATTTCAGATTAGATTTTATACGCATATTAAGCTAGCCGAAACTCTGTCAGATATTATCATTTGCACTCAAAAACACCATTCATACTTATCATTTGTAAAAGCTTTGTAGAAGCTGTGAGAAGTCAATAGCGATTGTAGCATTGACAATCTGTAAGAGAGTAGTACTCTCAAACTGTGTAAGTGAGTAAGTGAGTAAGTTAGTGGAGAGCCCCTCAACTCCAAGTTGGATTGAGGA
>JAPKLY010004091.1:0-15376 GCA_026898435.1 Prunella vulgaris
CAAATTGATAAATTCTATTTTCCGGTAGATTTTATTGTTTTAGACACATGCCCAGTCTCAAATCCATCATCTCAACATCCAATCATTTTAGGAAGACCATTTCTTGCAACTTCTAATGCTTTAATAAACTGTAGAAATGGTGTTTTAAATCTTTCTTTTGGAAATATGACTTTGGAGTTAAATGTTTTTAACATTTCTAAGCAACCACAAAGTAATGATGAGGCTAATGAAATTGATGTAATTGAGACATGTACGCTTGAACAATTGATAACCTCATTTTCTGATCCATTAGAAAACTTGATAAATGATTGTGTCAATGATAACAGTTCGGAGTTTGAGTCCATTCCTATGATTTCACAAGTTTCAAAGCTTAATGAATGGAAACTCAAATTTGAACAATTATCAAAGTCCGAAAGGCTCCAACCCCGTCAAGCGAGCAACCACCAGTTTTAGAGTTGAAGCCTTTACCATCAAATTTGAAATATGCTTTTTTGGGTGCTAATGATACTTATCCGGTAATAATATCCTCTAAGTTAAGTTATGATCAAGAGCATAAATTATTAGAGATATTAAAGATTCACAAGCATGCGATAGGATGGTCTATATCAGATATAAAAGGAATTAGCCCATTAATTTGCACTCATAATATTTATTTAGAGGAAAATGCTAAACCCTCTAGGCAGATGCAACGAAGACTTAACCCTAATATGAAAGAAGTGGTGAGAAATGAAGTGATTAAGCTATTAGACAATGATATTATCTATCCTATCTCTGATAGTAAATGGGTAAGTCCTACTCAAGTTGTGCCTAAGAAATCTGGAGTAACTGTAGTAAAAAATGATAAAAATGAATTGATTCCAACTAGGACTGTTACTGGTTGGCGTGTACGCATTGACTACAGAAAACTAAATTTAATGACAAGAAAAGATCATTTTCCTTTACCTTTTATGGACCAAATTTTGGAAAGAATTGCTGGGCATGAATTTTATTGCTTCTTAGATGGATATTCAGGGTATAATCAAATTGCAATTGCACTAGAAGATCAGGAAAAAACAACATTTACATGTCCTTTTGGAACGTTTGCATATCGTAGAATGCCATTTGGATTATGTAATGCTCCAGCAACATTCCAAAGATGTATGGTAAGTATTTTCAGTGACATGGTTGAACGTTTTCTTGAAGTTTTCATGGACGATTTCTCTGTCTTTGGAAATTCTTTTGATGATTGCTTAATAAACTTGGCTAAAGTCTTAGCTAGATGTGAGGAGAAAAATCTTGTCCTTAATTGGGAAAAATGTCATTTCATGGTAACTGAAGGAATTGTGTTAGGCCACATTGTTTCATCAAAAGGATTAGAAGTTGACAGGTCCAAAATTGATCTAATAGCCAACCTACCAACACCAAAATCAGTTAAAGATATTAGATCATTTCTAGGACATGCAGGTTTTTATAGAAGGTTCATAAAAAATTTTAGCACAATTTCAAGACCATTATGCAACCTTTTATTAAAAGATATAGTATTCGAGTGGAATGACTCTTGTGAAAAGGCTTTTGTAACACTCAAAGAAATGCTCACTTCTACACCTATTATGCAACCTCCTGATTGGACTCTACCTTTTGAAATTATGTGTGATGCTAGTGATTATGCTGTTGGAGCCGTGTTAGGACAGAGAAAAGATAAGAAACCTTATGTGATATATTATGCAAGTAAAACTCTTAATAGTGCTCAAATGAATTATTCCACTACTGAAAAAGAATTACTTGCTGTAGTATTTGCACTAGAAAAATTTAGATCTTATCTTGTTGGCTCATCTATTGTTGTTTATACTGATCATTCGGCTTTAAAATATCTACTAGCAAAGAAAGATGCAAAGCCAAGATTAATTAGGTGGATACTTTTACTTCAAGAATTTGATATAATAATCAAAGATAAAAAAGGAGTGGAAAATGTAGTGGCCGATCACTTATCCAGACTTACATGTGATGAATCTTTCGAGGTAAGCCCCATAAATGACTCTTTTCCCGATGAGCAATTATTCACCGTGTCTAAAGGTCCATGGTTTGCGGATCTTGCTAACTTTCTTGCGACAGGTCAAATTCCAATTCATTGGAATGCTCAAGATAAAAAGAAATTTTTTAGGGAAGTAAGAAATTTCTTTTGGGATGACCCATATCTTTTTAAGTATTGTCCTGATCAAATATTAAGAAGATGTGTACCAGATAATGAAATTCAAAGCATAATAAATTTTTCTCACTCTGAAGCTTGTGGGGGGCATTTTTCAACAAGAAAAACCGCTGCAAAAATTTTACAGTGTGGATTTTATTGGCCAACACTTTTCAAGGACACATATGAATTTTGTAAATCTTGTGATCGATGTCAGAGATTAGGGGGCATAAGTCGTAGAAATATGATGCCATTAAATCCTATCCTAACTGTTGAAGTATTTGATTGTTGGGGAATTGATTTTATGGGTCCTTTTAATCCACCATCTTTTGGTTATCAATATATTTTGGTTGGAGTCGACTACGTTTCAAAATGGATTGAGGCAATCCCTTGCAAAAATAATGATCATAAAATTGTTTTAAAATTTTTGAAGGAAAATATTTTTTCAAGATTTGGAATGCCTCGTGCAATTATTAGTGATGGCAGTTCACACTTTTGTAACAAACCTTTTGAGAATTTAATGAAAAAATATGGAATCCATCATAAAGTGTCTACCCCATACCACCCAAACACTAGTGGGCAAGCTGAACTCGCTAATAGGGAAATAAAACATATCTTGGAGAAGACAGTCAACTCAAATCGAAAAGATTGGTCAATCAGGTTAGTAGATGCACTATGGGCTTATCGGACAGCATTCAAAACAATACTTGGTATGTCTCCTTACCGACTTGTCTTTGGTAAACCATGTCATTTACCTGTTGAAATAGAACATAAAGCTTTTTGGGCTATTAAAAGGTTTAATTTCAATCTAGAAAAAGCTAGTACTTTAAGAAAATTTCAACTAAATGAATTGGAGGAAATCAGAAATGATGCATATGACAATTCTAGAATTTACAAAGTAAAAATGAAAGTGTTTCATGACAAGCACATTGTCAGGAAAACTTTTGAAATAGGGCAAAAAGTTCTTCTATATAATTCTAGATTACATCTGTTTCCTGGAAAATTGCGCTCAAAATGGTCAGGACCCTTTATTATAAGAACTGTATTTTCAAATGGAGTAGTTGAAATTGAAAATCCAAAAACTGGTGATGTGTTTAAAGTGAATGGACAACGTCTAAAAGCATATCTTGGAAATTTTAGTAAGGAGATTGAGTCAGTATCTCTTACTGACCCGACTAGTAATATTATGTGAATTTTATTTTTCCGGTATAAATGGCGGATTTGGTACTCCGTGACTTCCAAGTCGGTATTTCAGTTACCCACAAAATTGAATTGTAAAAAAAAAAAAAAAACTTTGAAAAAAAAAATATATAAAATAAGATAAAATTATAACACTCACTTTAACGGTAACAATGATGAGTGTATCACCACCACTTATCCTACCAAACGGTCATGAACGACTAGTTTTCAAAAAAAAATTCAAAAAAATTACTCTATAAATACCCAATTTTACTCCCATTTCTAAACACACCTCTTCAAGTTATCATAAACTCAAACAAAATGAGTAAAATCTTTCTCTCCATCATCACTCTTGCCTACTTTGTCATGCTTACTATTTTCTATTTCAATGAAGAAGAAGAATTCGGTACTTTACCTTGGATTGTTGCGGCAATTGCAATGCAATTTATAATGTTAGCTTGGGGAGTAGCATTTTTGTAATTGTAATGTAATTTCTTGTTGTTTAATAAATTTTTAATCTTTCATTTTTGAATAGGTCGACGAAATGGACACTATGGATGCGGCAATTGCCTCTTTAAATAAATGCTTTCCTTGCTTCATTAAAAAGGATTTGATTAAGATATATTATGCTCGATGTGAAAGATTACGATTAATGAAGATTAAAGGAATACCACTCGATCTTCAATGGTTGATTGAAGCAAAGGTTAGAATTGGAGGTGAGTTACCTAATTCAATTGTTCCACGCGTGGTTGGTTTGGGTAAAAGTTCATTTTCTAAAAAACGAAGGGCTAAAAGAATGGGAGTTCGCTATAAATGTGCTAGATGGAAGTGTAACACACGTTGTAAAAATATAGGAATGGCTTCCGATAATCGATTAAATAAAATAGATTTTATTATAAATGGACTGAGTAAGGGGTCAGTGGATAACCAATGGACCTCTGAGACGCATTATATTGGAATAGAGCAAAGAGCTTTAGTCGATTTAAGGATTCACTACTAAAAAATACCCCCTCTAATGACGCTTTTTTAGTGACACTTTTTAGTAATCGTCACAATACCAGACATATATGACCCTATCCTTATTTATTTACATTTAGTGAAGCTATTTAATTTATTAAGTGGAACTTTAAAAATTAAAGAAAATTTTTCCTCTTTCAAATTTCTTATGCGATGCTAATTAATTTTGTCCATTACCCCATCAATATACATATACCCTAAAACTATAAAATTTCTAATTAATATATTCCCTCCTAAACATTGGCGCCTAATCTTATTTCCTCAGACTTAATAGTAATTAACCCTAATTTTCTATTCCATGTTTAATCATGAGGTATTCATTCTAATTGAATTTCACCCTTTAGCATCGCGTTCTGGAGGAGAGAACCCTAATTTCCTATTTCAAGTTTAATCAAGTAATGAAGCACGATATTCTCCCGACTTGAATTTCGCCTATCACCTTCGCGTTCGGGAAGAGACATTCGGCTCTGTAGAATAGAGGCGTTCTTGTTTTCGTGATTTCATCAGACCGCAGACGTTCACCAACCACAACAAAGACGTTCGTTCGTTCGAGTTCTTCTAAGGTGGTACAACAAAGGCGTTCTTAAGTTTTATTGGATTCATAGTTTTATTCAATTCGGTTAATTCTCAAATTTCATGATTTTATCGCGATTTCAATTGGGTTAATTCCTGATTTCAATCAATTGCGATTTGGATTATATAGGTTTCTTATTTCAATTTGATTAGTTTCTCTCTTCAGATTCTAATGTTCGGATGCCTTTGGATTCTGATCGGTGAGCGGTAAATAATCTCAGGATCATAGATTTCGTCTTACGAACAGAGGTATCCGTCTAAGGTAAGATCGTGAATCTATTTGAATTGGGTGTCTATGGGCGCGTCTCATATCTCAGGATAACAGCCCAATTTCTCCAATTGCATATCTCAGGATCTTGGGTTCGTGGCTCGAACGGAGACTATCTATCTAAGTTACGAACAGAGTTCGTAAGTTTTGTTCGGTTTGTGATTCAATTCAATTGTTTGTATCTTCTTCCTAATAAGTTTAGAAACTATAAAAAAAAGATGTCTGATTTGTTGGGTTTGTGATTTTGATTCTTCGTGATTCACTATTAGAAGCATGATGATTCATTGTTTACAAACACGATGATGTGTAGTGATTAGGTCATTATGATGCACAGAATATTTTACTTTGTGTGTAATTTACTTATAGTTTTCTAGTGCATCCACGGCCAATATTAGAGTGATAAATGTGTTGTTTGTTATCAGCTAAACCTACTGTTAACCTAAATAACAACTGCAATGCTACAAATACCATTTAAACTAGTTGTTTTGAACAAATAGTTGTATGTTATTACAGCTGTTTCTAGTGCACCCACAGCCCTACTATCAGTTACAATAAGATAAAATGGTTGTTATTTTGGGTTCGTGGTTCAAACTAGTGCAGTGGAAGTCAGTAGCTTTATGCTTTAGAATTTAACTTTCACTGGGCAATCATAAATTCCTCACTTCTTATAGTATCTTCAAAGTCTTACAAATTCTTGTGTGGAGTTGGTTGAATTTTGATCATTACTTCTGATTATATTTCAAGAAATAGAGTTTTCAGGATAAATAATTTTTAGATGGTTTAAGGATTTGATTGTCGGTGCGCCTATTAACACTCGGATGTTTGCTCAATACATCCATATGTACGACATTTTAAACACCACACACAAAGCTATAAATCTGGTGCATCGAGCAAATATACAGGTGTTAATTTTTTCGCCCTTTGATTATTGTAGTATCAAAGAGTGTTTCTTGATCATAGTGTTTGTGCTTTTTGTTATGATGGAGATGAGTTTAGATCTGATTGTTAACTTGCGAAGGTGGAGTAGGTGAGATTATTGCTTATTATTGCTATATATTGCAATCCAAAATGGTCCAATGCATTTTTAGCTTGAGAAGTATATATCTCTATTGTTACTAAAGTTGGCTTTTGGTCTCTATTGTTAATTCCTTAATCATGTTATTGTTCATGTTAATTCCACATTATATTTTGTTTATGTTGGAGTTCCTCCGTGGGGCTTAGTACTATTTAAGTTAATATTTCTAATATAGGATTGAAATTTTTATGCTATGCTTTTCTCAAAGATCGGAGTCTCTTACACAATCTCGAAAAATACTTAATGAGCTTCATAAGTCATTGTTGTACAGTTTAAGGTATTGTTTAAAGATTGATGAGAGTATTCTTACTTTATAAGTTGTGATAGGTTATATGGTGTATATATATATATGTAGTTATATGCATATGCCTCCCTATTTTCTTAATTTTCTATGTCGTTGGCATTAAGCGGGCATTGACCATACTTAACTCTTACTCATTTCCAATTGAACTCTTATACATACCAACCCATCGTACTGTAATTCCCTTGGATAGAGGAGCTGCAGACTATAATGTATGGATTGTTTTTTTTAATAAATTTTTAGTTACAATAAAAAGTTTGACATTAAGGTGTAGAGAATAAATAAATAATAATTGCTTATAAGTTCTTATATGATTATATCGATATATTAGATTTGATACATAAGCATTTGGATAAAAGTAAGAGAGTTACGATTATAAAAGATTTGAGCATAATCAACCATGCACTTTGGTTCGTACTTCATTTTCTATTATTGTATAGTCATGTTAACCATTCACTTACATTTTGATAGGTTTTAATTTTGATTCTTAATAGGTGATCTTTGCTTTTCGGATTCAGTCTTGAGGCATCAAATTCCACTTGTGGTAAGTTTAATTATATATTTTAGTTTTAAGATTATTACTACTCTTTTGGTAATTTTTTTGTGTTATATTATATGACTTGTGTTTTGTGTCTTTTCAATTTTAGATGCATGTTCTTGGCAGTACGGTATTTTGGTTAGTTCATCATTTAATTATTTGTTAATTTTTGCTTAATCTAGGATTACATTTGTATATCGTTGAACGTATATAATTTCTAACTATATAATTATATGATAAAACTTATGAAATTTCTAACTATTGTTTTAGCCTATAGAAATAGGAAGAGGTCAATCATAATGACAGTATGAACTTCTATTACTCTTTTTTTTGGGGAAAAAGTGAAGAAAATAGATATTTTTACTTATTCTTTTAGGCAGTATTCAACTATTCATGGAATATATTTGTATTATTTCTTGTATTGGTGATAACCAGTGAAAGTTTGTCCATTGTTTTTAATTTTATTGGTTATATTCGACTCGTTTAGTGTCATTGTTCACATTAGTTTTAGTATTGGTTATATCCAAATTTAATTTTAATTTGTAAGCATAGTCGTGAATCATACCTCGTTCATTACTAAGTGTTATATTTCATGTTGATTTCACCAAGTTATTTGGATTTCACTTGATTAAAGTAACTCATAGTTGAACAACTTAAACTTGTTTAGGCCTCATATGAAATATCGGTAAATCTAGTTTGTTTATTATTTAAAATATAATAATATTTGTTTAACAGGTTTGGGCAAAAGCACTCTTAAAAGGCATCCCTGATCCAGGTAATGTTGCAAAAGGCCCAACTAAACTAGTAGGAAATGAAGAATTATTAGGACTTGAACAGTGTGAAGTGAAGATTACTATGGTAATTGAATATTAGTAACCACTAATTGAAAAAGTTGGAGGTGTCAAAGTTGGAAGACATAACCTTCCTTGGCCAAAGCAATTAGTAAGTTTCTCTTTATTGTCCTTCCTGTGGTTTAGTTTAGTTTTTTCATCAATTTTCAAGTATCGGTCATTTTTTTTATATTCATTATTATAGGTGTCAAGTGGAGGATGCAAGAGAAGGAAACCAAAGCAAAATGATTTTTACCACGCTTAGTGTAGGTGCAGTTTATCATTGAAATAAACAGTTTGGAATTTTTTATTTTTTTGGATTGAACATGATAGTCACTGTAAATTATTCTGTTGGTGCTTTTACATTTTAGGTCTCTAAAGTGCATGACAATTTTTTCTGGAATTTATTTGGTTTTGTATTTATAATAGATGTTTATATATTGGTATAAATAATTCATAGCATTATGTGACATGAAAAAGAATAAAAGTTCTATTATTAAATTGGTTATTATTATGTGATATTAAAAATATTATTTTAAATTAGTTGCTAGTATTAATTAGGTGACATATAAATTAGTCACAAAAAATAAATTATTGCGAAGCAAGTTTGTGTGAATAAATGATAATAACTTAATTACACATACAATTCATTATATGAGGTAATTATATTAGTTATATATACTTTAATGACGTTTAGAAGTGACACATAAGTCATCTACCATGACATGTGATGCATCACAAGTCAATCATTTTATGACGCTTGCAAACATCACGAAATGGGGTAGTTAAATTAGTTAAATATTTTTTTGTGATGCCAAAAACCGTAAATAAAGTACACTATAATGACCCTAAATAGTATCACCAAATAGTGTTATTAATGAGCGTTAAGGTGACGCATAGATGCGTCACACTAAACATAGGTGATGTTGCTTCCAAGCATCACAAAAATAGGCCATTGAAACGCCAAATCAGGTGACGCTTGACTAGAGCGTCACTAAAGCAAAAGCGTCACTAAATACTAATTCTAGTGACATTTTCGGGCGTCACTAAAGCCCAATTTTCTAGTAGTGATTGAATTAATAAAGGAATATGAACATTGTCTCGGGAATCTGACGTTAAAAGACCCTGTTTGCCAATTTCTAAGAAAATTGGATGGGAAGCATATCCCCGACTCATAGAAGGCGTTTAAGCCGTTTCTGGACGTAAAACCAGAGGAAGATGTGAGCCACAATCACAACTACTGTCCCCAAGTGGGACCTCAATCTCTTAACTTTCTTTTGACTTTTGTTTTATTTAACAGTATTTCTCGAATCGTATCAGGTACGTTTTTCATTTATCTTTGTCTATATAATTCAGTGTTCAGCTTATCACAACTCGTATCATCCTTTCGAAAGTCCAAATATGGCAACTTCATCTTCTAAAAAAATAACCTCTATTTGTGTGTTAGGGGGAGCTGGAAATATTCTTAATAAAGAATTTGCTCTAGTAGCAAATAAGCTAGGTGGTATACTAGCTCGGAGAAATATCAAACTAGTACACGGAGGAGGCACACTTGGTCTGGTAGGTAATGTTGCCTTGACTGCATCTTGGGGAGGATCTGAAGTTCAGGGAGTCGTTCACACAGGTATAAAAAGAGTTAATCCTACTACAATTGGTAAGGAAATACAGATTTCATCCTTAATTGACAGAATGCCAAAATTGATAGAAATCTCTGATGCATTCATAGCCCTTCCAGGTGGTATTCTTACTTTGGAAGAAATATTTAACATTGTATGTTGGTCATGTTTAAGTATTCATACAAAACCTGTGGGACTACTGAATATTAATGGTTATTATGATGGGTTACTAACTTTTTTGGATCATATGAAGAAACAAGGTTTTATTGAAGAATCAGAACGTCAACTCTTTACAGCAGATTCAGATCCAGAACAATTAATAGAAAAACTCAATGCCTGTGAGATTAAAAGTTGCCCAATCACGTCTCAGGTAAACTGGTTAGGAACTCGACCCAGAATAAGTCAGGATGATTTAGATTTACATTTGTAAAAAAAAAATTAAATTTAAAAATTAAAAAAAATGCATATATATATATATATATGTCTATTTGCGTATTTCAGGTTTATTGCTACAAATTTCTCTGTGGAATCAGGTAATCTCTTCTCTTTTACAATTCCGTCTATTCATCATTGAGGACAATGTGTTGTTTAAATTGGGGGGTGGGGTTTAGTTGAGTTCTTTTTAAAAAAATCCAAAAAAATTTAAAAAAAAAAAAATATATTAAAAACACTATAAAGATGGCAGAGTAAAGGGGGTAAGAAAATTAACCTTTTCTTTATACCTTTGAGACGCATCACAACCACGACTTTTTAAATTCACTGATGTCTTAATTTTAATACATGCGATTTAACAAACTTGGTACATTTTTTTTTCTTTTAGTTGAGTTTTTTTTTTAAAAAAATCCAAAAAAAATAAAATAAAATAAAAAGTAAAAAAAAATATATATTAAAAACACTATAAAGATGGCAGAGTAAAGGGGGTAAGAAAATTAACCTTTTCTTTATACCTTTGAGACGCATCACAACCACGACTTTTTAAATTTACTGATGTCTTAATTTTAATATATGCGATTTAACAAACTTGTTACATTTTTTTTATTTTGGTTAAGTACATTCTAATAGATGTTTATAAGTCATCCTCATTTCACACACACTGTGACAAAAGATTATGGACTATAATTGAATAATTCTACTAATTTTTCTATTTTACAAATGGTTGCAATTGATTGTTGAAAAAAAAATTATTTTAACAAGATTTACATTAGAAAACTGCAACTTTTGTTTAGTGGATATGAACCTACCCTGTGAGAATTTGTGCCTAAATAGCATGTTTGAACATTCTTTTATGTGAGATACTCTGTCATGAATTATGTTCTTCAGAACTTGTTTTGAATCTGTATCAGTCACTCTGTATGCAGACATAAGAATGATGAAGGCAATTAAGACTTACCTTTCTTTTCCAATAAAACCTACCGAATTATTTTACCCCTTTGAGCCTAAATAAAACCTTTTATTTTACCACAAAATCATAATTATCAGTTCTCAAAGTGTGAATAAGGTGAATTATTCTTGTGAAGGTGTTAAAAAAAAAAACCAAAAAAAAAAAAAAGAAAAAAAAAAGTGATGTTTATCGGAATAATGATGAGGATGACGAAGGACAGTATTGAAGAGATTTGAAGATGCGAATCAAAGCTTAAATATAATTCTTCCTACATTTGGTTGCAGACCACTTTGAGTCAAAATCCAGAGCCGATTTTCTTCATAACTTCACCCTAAGCCTCATTACAACCAAATAAAGTCCTTCAAAATTATGTTGCATGCATTGTTGATTGACTGACGGATGATTAACCAAGCTTATGATAGAAATATTCACGATATAGAGTCTGAGCGTAAACACTAGCCACATTGAGAGATGTAAGGCGTGTGAAATCCACTGGCAAAAGTTGTTTATTCTAACAACTATCTTGTTAAAAATAAAAAAATTATATATATTTTAATCATGAAAGTTGTTAACCATAGTAAAATATCAAGATAATAGAATTATGACGTGAACTCCATACCTTTTGGTCACTTAACTTGAGCACAACAGGGGATGACTATCAAACTGTCTATCTAGATTGTATTGAGCATAAAATAGTTCTAAAATGCAATAGTTTGTTAATTTAGATATATTATAATAAAGAGTTGGTAAGATGCAAATAAAAGCATCATCACAAAAATTATGTTACTCTTTCATCACTAGAGACTAGTAATGAGCTGGTTGGGGAGTGTGATTACAGTTTAAGTATGCATGTAGTTTATCTATTTTTGTGTATTATTTTGTGTACTATAATGTATTGTTTAGCGTATTTATATATAATTTCACATTTTCCAGTTAGTTATAAGTATTTGTGTTTTCTATATAAATAAGAGACATATGTATAATTCAACATGACCATTATGTCTATTGTATATTGTTGAGGTCTTAAGTGGAGTTATACTTATCCAAATTTTATTATATTGAACACCTAAGACAATGTACTAAATACTCAAGACATGTTAGTGATCCAATTTTACAAGTTTGGATTGTATTTGTACTCAAAAGTGAAGACTCCATTTCTGTCCAATGTTTGGACTCAAAACACATTTTCGTATTTGCACAATATCTGGAGCCTCACTAATCCAATTGAACCAATTCCAGTTGTATTTGATCACTAATTCGTTTCTCTACAACTTGTCTTCAGGTCTCAAGTGTCAAAAATTCCGGCTTCAATGGTCAAAATAACAATCAATGCAAGGGCTTCAGAATTCCGCCATGTCAGTACACATGTTGGGAAATAATTCACCATAATTCACACAAAAGTCCAATTCACACAAGACCAAAGCCATTGGTTAGCCAAGAAATTTATCAAGACACAGTAAAAATATTAAAGGCGTTGATTTTGTGCAAGCTGAGATATCTGCTTTTCAAAAGACCACCATAAATTCGCGGAGAAAAACAATCCAGTTTTACCAACTCCACTATTCTGGTCATAACTCACAATCTAGAGATCCGATTTTTGAGATCTTAGACTCCTTGGAAATCTAATCCAACGGCCTACAACTTTCATTCAGAAGTCAAGATGAAATTCGGACGGCAAGGGCAATTTAATTACTGATGTTTACAGGCCACGTGAATTGGATGCTAAAGTCTCCATGATTCACTATTTGGAGGCCTATATAAAGAGCCCTTTAGCAACCCTTGAAGGCATCCCATTTTCCTTGTAATCCTTCTATCTTAGTCTAGTATCTCTCTTAGAAATATGAGTTCTTATTGTATTAGTATGAGTAGCTAAATATTTTACTAGAGTTAGGGATGAAGCTTTAGTAAAGTATTAGTAATGTTCTGGGTTATTCAATAAAGATTTTCAAAGTTTCAATCCTTTAGTCATTTGAAGAGTTTTTAAGAGAGGTGTTGATGTGTCATTACTTTGATTTGTTGTAGACTTATTGGCACAACAAATGCTTAGTTTTACATATCAACTATTGATTTTATAAACTTGTTCGAATTTCTAAAGGTACTTTTCAAAATTATTATATGTGCTCAAAGTTATATCTTCCGATTGAAATCACTTGATTGTTAGATTTCGATTGAGTTATCAAAGATAACCAAGATCATAACTCTAGTATTTTTATCTAAAGTGGAATCCCGAAGCTCTAGTATTTTGTTACTTTATTTAAACCTCTCAACTAGATAATATCTTTTTCTTCCAAATCTCCCTGTGGTTCGACACTCGGTCTCCCGAGAAATTTTATTACTTGAAATCAACCTACACTTGGGTACGTAACTCTCAAGGAGCTATCATATTGAATGTTCACAAAGGTTCTAGCTTGTGAAAACAAGAAAAGATCATGGTTTCTATCTACTTAATCAACAAGAAATAGTAAATCTAACTATCACCTCTAGGAAGTGAGCAAGTGTGAAGTATACATGTAAGTAATCCTACTATAGTTCCTCTAGTGTCCTATCCATCCTAGCATGCAATAGGTCTCTTGGTGTCTTAGTCAAGCCAACTAGTGTCTAGGTCTCTCTAATAACACAAGCTTAAGGGCTCTGTTAGGTGTCTAGATATCTCTACAACTCTCAACACTCCAATTAAGATGTCTAGGCTAATATGCAATTCTCATTGGTCATACAAGCCAAATATCAAACACTTGGTATGCATAAAGTTCTTATAGCCTCAATTCTCATTTCATAGCTAACAATATAGGCACATACAATCCAATTAAACATCCCAAATATTCATACAAGTCATTAATAAGAGAACCAATCCATCAAGATTACTAATTCATGCATAGGATTAACAAGAACTAAATTCAACAAAGTATTCATGCAACCATGCAAAAAGGAATTAGCCCATGGCTAATAGGAAGTGAAAATCAACAATTAACAATCTAATCATCATGATTATTAACTAAAACAAGAGAATTAGGGTATGTTTGTTTTGGGATTTAAGGGGTCGTAGCAAGTCATGACTTTGAAATCCTGAAATGTGAAAACCTTGATTAATAGTAAAAGTATGTGTTTGTTTTGGGATTTTAGTAGGGTAGGATGTTACTTTATGTCAAATCAAAGTGTGATAATGATTGATTTTATAGGTATAATATTAGATATAATAGGTATTTTATGAGTGTTGTGTTGGAAAGAGTAATAATAGGTTTAATAGGTATTTTTAGGTATGGATTGAGTTTGGGATGTGAAATCCAGATGTTACACCCCAAACTCGTATAGAGCGTGATCGCAAAGTCCTACGTCCATCCGTGCTAGTCCCAAAACAAACCTACCCTAAAGGAAAACTTACCATAGGTAGAGAAATTGAATACAATCTACAAACCTCCAAAATGCTAAATCTTGACCCAAAGCTTGAAATCATAAGTCGAATCGTAGAATCGAAGCTAATAACGAGACTAAGCTAATGGAACAAACAGAATAAAGATCCAATGGATGGATCAAAAGTTATTGTAGAGAGAAGTATTAGAAAATCTAATAACCCACTAAATAACTACCTAATTCTCTCTCTAAACTAATCTAAGAACTTGGAATAATGAAGATGATGATAATAATATGATCCTTGAGGTATTTATGTGCCCACAATGTTTAGTCCAAAGTGTCCTTCATTAAATGCTTGAAAAGACAAGAATAACCCTGAAAATGGTGGAAATCCGAATTTGAACCGTAAGGCCGCTCGGACGTACCCTTGCTTGCACTCGGACGATAAGGCCGAGCGGCTACACCCTTGTGATCGAGCGCAGGTGCTCCAACCCATCCAGGTGAATTCTGCTCGACCATGGGCATAAATGTGCTCGATCGTGGCCTTGGCTGCGCTCGATCGTAAGGTATTTTTTACGTCCGATTTTTTACTTTTGCGTTTTTGATCCCACGACTCATCCAATCTTCCTAGGGTCTCCAGTTGAGTATTATAAACATCTCCATGAGCTCGGATCCCATCCTTTGGCCTTCTATAGTCGGGGATTTTCACCTATAAAGCACAATTTCTTGACAACAAAGGGTCAATAACACAATTTATACTATATTAGGGTCAAATGTGAACATAAAACAATCAAAACCATATAGAATTAGATGCTAAAAGATGCAATTATGACCCTAATCACACCCCCAAACTAGATTGTTGCTCGTCCACGAGCAACGAAGCGATAAGATAGGGGAATAATTGTATCAATGAAGCATCAAGCTCAAGTCAAATGCAATGAAAGTATCACTCAATGTCAAGCAAGTCTAGCATGCAATCTCATCTAATCAACCATCAACAATGAATCAATAAGCAAGATATCAAATCAATGAGTCAAGATCCTCACAAGATAAGTGTATAACTCAACCCTTAAGTGTATAGGTTCT
>JAPKLY010004092.1:0-15840 GCA_026898435.1 Prunella vulgaris
TATGGACGAGGACTCGAGCACTGGCGAACTACATTTGGGCAGGTGCCGAGGTAGTGGGCGAGCTCCGTCGTGGCGGTTGCTCGGCCGACGTGGTGTGGGAATCAAGGCATCGTGCACGCCTTTTTAGGCGTTGTTTCCCGCGCCCATTATGGCAATCTTTCAAATTTCTTGCAAAATAGTCCCTGCACTCCTCAAATATTCGACCTCACCCCGACGTCTATAAATAGGAGGAGGCGAGTTCATTCTTCACTTTTCCACTTCTGAATTTTCAGAACTTTTTCCGGTGAACGACACCTCTGCTCCCGACGAAGTTTTCGACGCTCTCCAAGGTAGAAAACCCATTTCTTTCCCTTCTCTCATTCTTATTGCAGATTTCCCTCTTTCTTTCTTTCGACTTCTTCAATTTTCCGGAAATTTTGGACATTTCCTGTGGTTTTTGATTTCTCCAATCACCCGCATACTGTGACTTTTGTGACCGAAATTTTGGACTATCCTGCAAGTTTCCAAACCTTGTCCACATAATGTCGACACATGCCTCGAGTGAAACCCTTTCTAATCGTAACCCCGAGAAGCGGTCAATGACAGAGAACAAACCCATTCCCTTGATCTCCCCTATAGTGATCGGCTCCAGTTCCGAGGTGGCCTCGGTAGCTCGCCCGGATTCCGGCGAGCTCCTCGGCGAGGTCCACTCTGACTCGGAGGAGGGGGCCTCCAGTGCCGTCTACCGCGAGGTATGGGAGGAAGACGACGAGGTCGCCCCTAAGGAAAGAGTTGCAGGTGGCAACGAAGGGGTCGCCGAGGCCGGCGAAGAGGTCGCCAACGTGGGCGAACAAAGGGGCGACCTTTAGGAGGTTACGGTGGAGTGGTTCCGCTCTATCGGTTTCCCGGAGCCTCAGCTGATTGAGCACCAGGTCCCCACCGAGGTTGTTCATCCTTTTGACTGGAGTGAGTATGTCGCCCAATATGCGGCGAGCTTCGATTTCCCCGGGCAGGAATATCGGGACGCGGCGAACAAATCTGAGTATAAGGCGAGTGAGATTACAAGTATTATCAACGAGTACCAGCTCCCCCATCTTCGCGAGAAGTACCGGATCCCGCTCGACATCTTCCTATATGCCCCGAGGAAGGATGAGCGAGCTGATGCGCCCCCGGCGGGGTTGACGGCTATCAACGTCCACACCCTCGAGGTCGGACTCACGCTGCCCCTGCATCCGATCATCGGCCAATTCTTGCTCGATAACAACCTCGCCATTACCCAGCTCACTCCCAATTCCTGGAGCAGCTTGTTGGCGGCGTTGGCGGTTTTTGGGTTGGAGGGGTACGAGAACCGGCTGACAACTGCGGAGCTCAACGAACTCCTTGCCATAACTCGACAAGTAAACGATGGCAAGGGGTACTACTACCTCAAAGCCTGCCCGGGGGAGAAATTTCTGGGGATCCTCCCGAACAAGGTCCGCGACTGGAAGCAACAGTTCATCTTCATGGGCGGAGACTGGCGAGCCTCGGCGAACTATTCTGGGCGAGGAGAGCGAATCCCTACCCCGGATGAATATGGGGAGGCCAGATGTAGGTTGCCTACTTGGTGTGTGTGGGTTAAATTAGATTTACTAATCTAAATTCTCCTCTTTTGCAGGCTTGAAGCATCACAAGTTAAGTCGCGGCAGACCCAAGACGTCCCTCGAGTTCGACGTAGTGCGAGCTGTCTGCTACATGAGGAGCCAAGAAGATCGGGAGACTGCCCACCTCACTCAGCATCATTGCCTCAGGCTCGCCGGACTTCACACCCTGCCTCACCACCTTACAGTCGAAGGTCCTGAGCTCCCAGGTTCACAACCTTTCGTAGCTCGCCCAACATACTGACATTTCTCCCTTGTTTTTGCAGACGGTAACAGGGTTGTCTTCCTGACAGTTGAGATCCCGGACGCCTATCAGACCGTAGCCCGCCGATTTGCGATGGGTCCACCTCGCCCTAACAAGCTCGCCCCGCACTCACTGCTTTCATTGGATGCGAGCAAGAAGGCTGAGCTCGCCGCGAAGAAGGGCGAGGTTGGTGGGTCCGGGACCCAGAAGGGACCAACAAAAGCCCCCACAAAGTCCAAGGCTGTGGAGGTCGCCAAGACTAACAGGGGTGGAGGGCGAGTTGGCGCCACCCCTGAGCGAGGTCAAGGGAAGAGGGGCCTTCAGAGGGGCAACGGGACCCGTGTGGGTGACGAGGACCCCCAAGGCCGCAAGAGGGCCAAGTTCTCCCTGCGCGACGAGGATTCTGATCAGGCCGGGCGAGCTTCGGCGAGGTCCGGGCAAGGCGACTCCGCCCAGTCTACTGCTCCATTGGCGCTTCCCTCTACGCCGAGGTCGCCACCTACCCAGTCCCCCTTCGGGGTTCAAACTACCGACGACACGCTCTTGGGTTGGGATCCCGAGCGAGCTCAGTAAGTAGCTCGCCATTCTCGCTATTTTTCTCATATTTTATCTTTATTTTCTAACTCTTAACTGCTTTGACTTCGCAGTTATGCCCCCATTGCTTACCTGAACCGGCACGAGGTCCTCCATGCCTACGAGAGGTCACGATCTTTGACCTCGATGCGTAGTTTCCCCCCGGGCCTGGTTCGGAACACGGTGAGCGAGCTGGCGAGGTTCTGGTCTACTCCTCAGGTGGCGACTATCAACGGACAAAACCTGACCGAGAACCTCTTGCTGTCGGCGCATTATGCGAGCGGGTTGCTGCTCGCGAATCAGAAGGTGATGGAACAAGCGGTCGAACTGGAGGCGGGTCGCCAAGAGAAGAATGAAGCCCTCCTTAGAATGGCGGAGTCGCTTGACAAGGCCAAGAAGTCGGCGAAGCTCGCGGAGGAGAAGGCCGCCGCATCTCTGACTGCCGAGCAAGATGCTCTTAGACAGCTCGGCAACCTTCAGCGCAAGCTTGCCGGGTTCGAGCAAGATGCGGAGGCCAAGCTCAAGGCTAAGGAAGAGGAGTTCGCTGAGAAGCTCGCCCGCGATGTCGATCAGCATACTGTGACCAAGAGGGAGCTGGAGCTCCTCTTACCAGGGACGCGGATGAGAAAAGTGCGAGGTTGAGGGCCGAGCTCTCGGCGAAGGTTAATGAGGTCACCGAACTCCGCAATGATGCTTCTTCCTCGGCGGACTTGGTGGCGGCAAAGGCTGAGGCCTCGGACCGGGGTTTCGTCCAATGCTACGCCGAAGTCATCCGGGCGATTTGGTGGCCGCAGACTCACAAGGATGACGAGCTGAAAGCCGTTGTCGGTGACTTCAAGGACTGCTTGGATAGGGTCCCTTTCCCCGACGAGACGGAGCTCGATATTGGCGACCTCCCCGAGCTCGGTGTGCCCCTCGACTTCGTTCCGACACGTTTCAAGATCATAAATACCGTGCCTGTGCCGGAATTGAACCTCGCCGAGGATGAGGAGGCCGCAAACGAGGAGGGTCAAACTCCGCCCACCATGGAGCAGCTTCAAGAGGCATGCGGGGACGCCATGCTTAACCTCGGCGACTTCGACACTAGTGGTTGCACCGACAATATTACCATCATGCCGAGGTTGTCTTCGCAAAATCGCCAGGTCACCGGCGAGGGGGTTGCTCCTGAGGTCGCCAACCCCAAAGTGCCCGCCGAGGTCCCCACTGATGCCTCCGCCACTCCTGCTTCGACTGCTCCAGCAACTTAGTATTTTCGTGGTTTCTGTTTTTCGTCAAGTTGTTTTAGCTCGCCGGGCTGCCTAGCTCGCCCAGAAGGAGCTCCCTTTTGTAACTTTCCATTTTTGCTCAAGTAGTCGCAGCTCGTCGGGCATGTGTAGGTCGCCCAGAAGGAGCTTTTTGCATGATCAGCTAGCCGACCTTTGTGGCTAGCACCACTACTTATACTTAGGAATTTTTCAGGCATCTTTTTGGCTTGAAAATTTCTTAAGTATTTTTGAATGAAATTTGAGCTTTTTTTGTTTCAACCCTGTTTATTTCGCATTTTCTACACACGTTATATCTTTAGTTAGCTCGTTTATATATTTTTTGGGTACTTAACTGTTTGTCTTACTCTACTTTTGAGAAGCGAATCATTCGTTTTACGTCACTTAGGACTACGAATTGTACCTCCGTTTGCATAGTACGTATTCTTCATCTTACACCACTTAGGGCCGCGAGTCACTCGTCTTATACCACTTAGGTTAGCGAGTTGTACTTTGTTTAATTCACGTTGGGCAATTGGGTTTCTTGAACCTTGCCTTAGACGTTTTTCGTCTTTTTCGCGAATTTTTCTAACTTTCGGCAGTAGGCACTTAGTGATCCTTTAAGAAGGATACCTTCGCTGACCTGGGGCACTTTGACCTTTGCCGTTTGAGCTTTTAGATTATAACGTTCGGGACCTTGGCCCTTGCGCATTGCGAAGCTTCAAAGAGTTGGAACATTTTTGCGAACCTTCGAAGAGTTGGAGCATTTTTGCGAATCTTCGAAGGGTTGAAACATTTTCTTGAGAAAAACTTCTAACTTTATACAGCGACGTAATTTACATCGGTTGCCATCAACACTCCTGATGCGAACCTTCGGCTAGTCTATTACAAAATCTCGATTTATTGATAAAACTTCTTTAAATGTGTTGTGCTCCATGTATATGACGAGGCTTTGCCTTCTGCGTCCTCGAGGTCATAAGTATCGTCTGCCCAGGCTGCGGTGACCCGGAACGGTCCTTCCCAATTTGACCCAAATACTCCTGGTGGGGCCATTAGTTTTTTTTTCAGCATCAAGTCCCCAACCTTGAACTTTCGGTCTCGGACCTGGGAATTGTAGTACTTTTCCGCTCTGCGCTTGTAGGTGACATTTTTCATTTCCGACGAAGCTCTAGTTTCTTCGATCAGATCTTTTTCGACTGCTAAGGCTTCGTCGTTCTTTTCTTCGTCATATCCTACCACCTTCCAGGTCTTATTCTGGACTTCCACCGGTACTATTGCTTCAGTTTCGAAGGCTAAGGCAAACGGTGTCTCTCCGGTGCTGGCTCGGTAAGATGTCCTGTAGGACCACAGGACCTCCGGGAGTTCGTCTGCCCAGCTTCCTTTCTTGTCTTCGAGGCGGAGCTTCAATGTGTGTTTCAAAATTTTGTTCACCGCCTCGACTTGACCGTTCGACTGTGGATGGTACGGGGTTGGGTAGTGTTTCTTGATGTTCCATGAACTACAGAAATCTCTCAACTTTTGGCCGTCGAACTGCCTTCCATTGTCCGTGTTGATCGATTGCGGAAGTCCGAACCGGCAGACCAGGTTCTTCCATATGAAACCGATCATTCTATCTTGAGTTATTGTTGTAAGTGTTTCAACTTCAGCCCACTTGGTGTAATAGTCTACTGCCACAACAACAAACTTTACACCGCCTCTGCCAGGTGAAAATGGGCCGATCAAGTCGATACCCATTTTGCAAAAGGCCATGGGCTAAAAACCGACTTCAGTTGGTTGGCTGGGGAGTGGATATTAGGTGCGAAAAGTTGACATTTTCGGCATTTTCATGCGAAGCTGATGGCATCTTTGCGAAGAGTGGGTCAATAGTACCCTTGTCTAATCGTCTTGTATGCCAAAGATTGCCCCCCAGCGTGACTTCCGCAAATCCCTTCGTGAATTTCTTCTAACACCTCGGACCCTTGCTTCTTGGATAAGCATTTGAGTAGGGGTAGAGAGAATCCACATTTGTAGAGTTGGTCATCCACCAACGTATATCTGGCAGCTTGCTTCACAACCCGACTAGCTTCCCAAGTATCATCGGGGGCTGCTCCGTTCTCCAAGTATTTTTGGATCTGAGTACGCCAATCTTCACTATCTTTATCTTCCTGCCCCCCACTCGAGGTCTGATTTACTTTGTAGTCGGACGTCGAGGGGTTCTTCAACTTGGTGACTACAACCTCCGTGACCTCGGCTTCGCCATTACTGGTAGCTAGTCAGGCTAAGGCATCTACTTGTGTGTTTTCTAGTCGAGGTATCTGATTGATGTAAACCTGCGTAAACATCGAGATCAGATGCGCGGCTATCTTCTGGTATGTCATCATTTGTTGATCTTTTGCCTCATACTCTCCCCGTATTTGGGATATTATTAGCTGGGAATCTCCGAAAATTTGAAGATTAGTTGCCCCCACAGCTAATGATAACCTAAGTCCGGCTATCAAAGCTTCGTACTCCGCCTCGTTGTTGGTTGCTCGGAAGTCGAACCGAATTGCGGAGGTGAAGACTTGTCTATCTGGGCTGATCAGAACTACGCCGGCACCTGCTGCTGTGCTGGTTGATGACTCGTCAGCGTAGAGGTGTCATGGAGCTACACGCCCCCTCGTCGGATCTTGCGGGAAAGTCAGCTCGATGATAAAGTCGGCGAGCGCTTGTCCCTTGATCGATGTTCGGGGTGCGTAGGTTATACCGTATTGGCTAACTTCTAGTGACCATTTCAGCAAGCGTCCGTCGGTGTCTGGGCGCTGCAATATTTGACGTAGTGGGAACGTCGTCAGTACCTCTACTGGGTGGTCGAAGAAGTAGGGCCTCAATTTTCTAACACTTATCACCAGTGCATAGGCTAGCTTCTCTGTTGGGGTGTACCGCAACTCAGCTTCGTGTAAGACTTGGCTTACGTAGTACACTGACAGGTGTGTTTTTGCCTCTTCTCGGACCAGGACGGAGTTGATGGCCACCTCCGACGCGGCAAGGTACAGGTATAGTTTTTCGCCGGGTACTGGCTTTGACAGGACCTGCGTATCTGCCAGGTATGCTTTGATATCTTCGAAGGCTCGTTGGCATTCGCCCGTCCACACAAAGTGGTTTTTGAGGTGTAATTTGTTGGCTTTAGCCGCCTCTTTGTATCTCCGTATGTTCACCTTGATCGCCTCGAAGAATGGGCGATTTCGATCACCAGACCTGGAGATGAACCTGTTCAACGCCGCCATGCATCCGGTCAACCTTTGGATCTTCTGCACGGAATCAGGCACACCCATCTCGATTATGCATTGAACCTGCGTCGGGTTGACCTCTATTCCACGTTGGCTCACCAGGTGACCTAGGAACTTTCCTGAATGTACGCCGAAGCTGGTCTTTTTGGGGTTCAGTTTCATGTTGTAGTGGAGTAGTATGTCGAAGGTTTGCTTACTTGACTAGCGATTTGTGTTCACACACAAATGCACTTTCCTACAAGTGTATAGGATCGTGTAGTGGTAAGCTGACCAAGTTATAAATATCGAATCCACGGGAAGCAATGAGATAAATATAATCCTAAGAATTGTGTGTGAGTATTGAAATCAAATAAACAAAAATGAAAATTGCAGGATTTTGGTTTCTATCTACTTACAAAATGAAACAAAAATAAAATAATGCAAGCTAAGAATCTAAACTAAAATGTGCCTGCTTTGGGTGTATTCCACCCAAAGCAGAGAGTCTAACTCATAAGTGAATGAAAATGACTAACTGAGATAACGGATATAATTCAAATTAACATAAATTGACTAAAAATGAGACTAGAGTTACTAGAACTAATTGAGACAAAAAACATATTATGAATAAATGAGACAAAAGAGATTAACGAAGATAACATAAATAAATCTAACATTTAATTATTGAAATAGCAAATAAACATAAACCCTAATTAAAACTTGAAATTAAAATCAAATTGAAATAACAAAACTATCTGAAAATTCTAAAACAATGTTGCTGCCAATACGAAGAAATAACTATTCTACTGTGCATGGAAATCCTCAAAACAAGAATTGGAAAATCAGCAAAATCAGAAATTGTTCAATCCCTAATACTCGAGTGCGTGAAAAATCACAAAATTAATCTAATGCGTGCTTCTACCCTACTGCCTAATCTCTTAACTACTGCATGAATTACGAGCTTTCTACCCTACTGCCTACTAATGCCCTAGTGGAGAGATAAAGAGGGCTTCCTTCTGATGAAATAATCGATCCTTTATAATTCCCCAAAATGGGCCCATTCATTAAAAAGGAATAGGGCTTTGAATTAAATTAAATGAAAACAGGCCCAATTAACCTCTTTCCCAATTACCAGCGTCTTGGAGATTTGAATCGGAGGCGGTTCCGGTCGATTGCAGCGGAATTGATGAAGATGGTGGTGGTATCGATTTCCGGCAGGGGCGGCGACTGATGCGCGACGCGTGTGTGTGGCGTAGCGGCTGAGAGCTGGTGCGTCGAATTCCGGCGTCTGGTGCTTCGACGGTGTAGAGGCGGAGTAGTGGGAATCCGGCGGCTGTGGTGGTGTTGGTTGCGGCTGTGTGGATTTCGGTTTAAAATCAGAGGTGTTGAGGCGGTTTCCGGCGACGAATCGGAGCGGAGGCAGCAGCGAGCTCCGATATGGATTTCAGCGGCGAGTTCAGCGAGGAGATCGAGGCGGCGCTGTGGCTTGGATGAAGAGCAGGCGTGAAGGCGGTTGAGAGCGTCGATTGAGTGCAGAGTAATTTTACACAGTGGTTGCAGAGTATTGGGCTCCCTTTAACTGATTTCTGGCGAGAGTGCAAGGCTAGGCAGATATGCGTGAGTGTTTGAAACAGAAGTGTATAGAGTTGTGGTCCCTACAGGATTGTCAAATTTGCTGATTACTCAATCAAACCTGAATTGATAAAATTAGTGCAATATTACAATTTTTTAATTAAATCAAGCATAATGAATTATCAACAAAGGGTATGTTTGGTTCGTAAGATAAAAGTATCTATCCGTAAAAAACATGCATGATTTTGACGGATATATATTTTTATCTTACGAACCAAATGAGCCCAAAATAGATAATAATTAAGGCCCTAAATGCAATTAAAACTCTAAAAATTCATCTCAAAATGAGCACAAAATTGATGCAAAAATGACCTTAATCAGTGGTCAAGGTGATCCTCATTTCTTAAACTCTTGACAACTATGTCGTCCACGTACACCTCCATAGACTCGCCAATGTGTTGATTGAACATTTTATTAACCAACCTTTGGTAGGTTGCTCCAGCGTTGATGAGTCCGAACGACATCCTTTCCCAGCAATATATGTTTTTGTTGGTGTAGAACGTCGTATGTTCCTGGTCATCTGGGTGCAATGCTATCTGATGATAGCCCGCAAAAGCATCCATGAATGTCATCATCTCGTGGCCTGCGGTGCTATCTATGAGCTGATCGATGTGGGGTAGTGGGAAGTTGTCCTTCGGGCACGCCTTGTTCAGGTCCGTGAAGTCGATGCACAGCCTCCACGTCCCGTTGTGTTTTTTGACCAGGACGGGGTTCGCGACCCACTGTGGACACAAGGCTTCCTTGATCAGCTTGTTGTCTAACAACTTTCCCACCTCGGTTGTTAAGGCCGCGTACTTGTCTGGTCCATACTTCCTCCGCTTTTGGCGCACGAGCCTCCTCGTCGGATCTATGTTAAGTCGGTGGCAAGCATGTTCCAACGGGATCCCCGTCATATCTTCGTGTGACCAGGCAAATACGTCCAAGTTGGACATCAGAAACAGCTCCATCCTCGACCGGAACGGTTCGGGTAACTCGGAACCTATGAAAAGCTCCAAGTCCCTTTCCGGGTCCACCGGGAGTGCCGTCAATCCTTCCATGGGCGTGACCTTTCTTTTTTGATTTTTCCACCTTGGGTCACTGATGAACTCATCCCACTCCTCCTGTGATATCTGTGCAGGTTCGTGACCTAGGCGTGGCTCGAGGTCATCAGCTTGATTCTCAGCTTGGGCGGGTTCCTCAACTGCCAATACTTCTGGAGGTCCGTCGGTCTGGAGAGGTCCTGTAACTTGGGGAGTCGGGTCAACCTCCATCGGCACAGGTTCTTGGTCCTCCGCAGGTCCCCCATCTCACGGTCCTTCGACCACCTCCATGGACATAGGTTGTGAACCCTGCACTGGTTCCTGCACTTGGGCTTCCTCTACCTCCATTGGCTCCGACTGTGCCTCTTGCGCAGGTCCCGACACTTGGTCAGATTCTGACAAATCGCCTGCCTCCATCATCTCGGTCTTTGTAGAGATGATGTCTAGGATATTTGGCTCGTCCGCCGGAATTTGGATTTCCTCCTCAAGGACCTGGACCTGTGTTACAGATTTCTTGACCCGGCCATCTTTAATTTGGAGTAAACACTCTCGAGCCTTTTTCTGGTCGTCTTTGATGGTTCCGGCACCTTTCGGAGTTGGGAACTTTAAATAGTAGTAGTAGGTCGAACATGCCACTTTGAATTCATTAATAAAAGGGCGGCCGAGGAACCCATTGTAGGAGGACTGCTGGTCGACAACTATGAAATCTACTAACCTCTCCGGGTCCTCAGCCGATACAAGCTGAACGCTCAACCTAATACTACCTAGGGGGACGGTTACAGCCTCTCCGAACCCCACTATCCTAGCGTTGCTAGGCTCTAAATACGACTCAAAATCACCTAAGGCATCTAAGGTGGATTTGAAGAGAATGTTGGTGAAAGCGCCGGTGTCCACAAGTAGCCTGTGAACTCGGACTTTCATGATGTTGGTGGTTATCACCAACGAGTCATTGTGGGGCGTCAGTACCACTTCCAGGTCCGCCGAAGAGAATGTTAGCTCGTCAGTGAGTTGTGCGACGGACCTGGAGTTGGAGCTGCCTTCCTGGACCTAGTTTATGACCCAGATCTCGACCTTCATTTTTCTCCTGGAAATGGAGGATCCCCCGTCTTGGGGACCTCCGGCAGTTCCAATCTCTTCTTCGAGAACCAAGAGTTCTCGAGTTGGCTCCAGGTTTTGTTGAGGTTGGGGAGGTGCCCTCCGCCTGTTTTGAGGACCGCGTTGGCCCGCGTCCTCTTCTTCGTCATCGGAGGCTGCCCTCCTCTCGAATCTGGACCTCTTCGCCAGTGCCTTTTTCACGAAGTCGACCAGCTTCCCATCCTCATAGAATTTCCAGAGTTGTTTGAGGAGGTCTCGGCATTCGCTGGTGAAGTGGCCGATCGACTGATGGTAGGCACAGTACTTGTTGGGGTTGAGCTTCACGCGGTCCTAGCGAATTCTCCTCGGCTCTTCCAACAAGGCCTTGTCTTTAACCGCAGTAAAGACATGGTCGACGGAGAGGACCTGGTTGAGCTTCTCTTTGAACTCGTCCCCATCGTCGAAAGCTTTCAAGTTCCGGGGAGCTTGGTACGTGCCCCCGGACTTCTTCCCATATGGCTTCCTCTCCTCGGAGGCACCGACCTCTTTTTGGAGAGCCTCCTGCATAGCCACGAACACCCCCGCCTTGTGGTGAAATTTGGTGTAAGTGTTCGGGCATGCGAGGTGCATTTCCTTCCAGAGGTCGGTCCCCTTTCGGAGTCCGACCATCACTGCGATGACTTTGGTGTCCTCGCTCACTGGCTCGCCTTCCAACAGTATCTTATCGAACCTCTCCAGATACTGTCGGTCGGTCTCGCTCTCTCCTTGGTGGATGTTGGCGAGTCGGTGCTTCTGGGTAAGGTAGGATCCAAACCCGGAGAAGTGGGCCAAGAACTCCTGCGAGAGTTGGCTGAATGAGTGGATCGACCCCGGGGCGAGTGATGAGAACCAGCGGTGGGCTCGGTCCCCAAGGGTCAGCAGGAAATTCTGGCACTGAGTAGAGTCGGTAGCGCCCACCAAGATCATGTAGTCTGCATACTTGGCCAGGTGGACCTTCTGGTCGGATTCGCCCTCTTATGCAGACATCACCGGGAAGTGGATCTTCTTTTGGACCGGTGCTCGGAGGATGGTAGGCGTTAATGGAGATGCGGGGAGAGTGGTGGCATCGGGCCCGCCAGACTTGGCTGCTACTTGTTGTTGTAGCATTTCGATGACCTTTTTCAGCGTGGCCAGCTCATCGTCGTGGGTCACCTCCGGCGGAGGTTGCTCGAAGGTCGTGCGTCTCATGGACGCACGCCCCCGAGGTGCCTCACTCTGAGGTGACCCCTCCGTGGTGGGTCGGAACTGGCGCCCGCCACGTGGGCCCAACCTATCGGTCTTGGGTTTTCTTAATCGGTCGTGGGCAGATCTACGAGGCTGTAGGTCCGACTCTCCCCTCTGGGACGTAGCTGGGGCCGCCGTTCGTTCGTTCGTTCTCCTCACCTCTCGGCCCCAACCTGCCCTGGAGGACCTCCCTCCTTAGTGATTGGTGAGTGGTGGATGCCTCGGTGTAGGCCGAAGCTCGCCCAGCCTGCGTAGCTGGCTCCACCACCACCTTGGCCTTCCCAGCGCGCTCCCTGTGCTGGCGAGCTTGGGCGGAGCTCGCCTCCTACTCGAAGGGGAGGTCGCTATAGTGACCCCGGGTCTGGGTGCCCTGGGTCGGCCTGGTCTGCTCCCTGGCTTCAGTGGCTGGAGCTCGCCGAGGTACTAGGACGAGCTCGTCGAGCTGCCTCTGTTGCAACCTTTGCAAGGTTGCAATCGTGCACTGGAGCTCGTCGGGGTCGTTGGCGAGGTCCCTTAGGGCGGGGTTTAAATCCTCCTGAGTCACTACGACTCGTGGAGGTCGCGGAGCAGGGTTCTTCTGAGGAGCTCGGCGCGAGGTCTCCCCCTCAACCTGGTCCAGGTTGCCTTCCTTCCACCTCCGGGTGTTCGCTGAGGTCTGTTCCTTAGGCATTTTAGGGTTTCGTCAGGGGAAGGTCGCCGCCGAGATCAGGGGGGAGGTTCGCCGAGGTTCTTGGTTTCTGGCCAGAATGAACTTGCTCGTATTTTCGTCTAGCCTCGCGTGTGACGAATTATTCGAAATTTGGTTTATTCGTGTACACGCGCGCGTTTGAAAACCTTTTGTAGAATTCGTAAACCCTAGAATCTGGGTTTTCTGTCCAAAGAATGAGGATGTATGTGTATCTTCAAGTGTTCTTGAACTTTGGTCAAGAACACCTTCAAATCTTCAAACCTTCAAACAAACCCTAATTTTTTACTCTCAATTTTTTTTGGTCTTGACCCTCCTTCTAGCGTCAAATTGTTGATAGAATTCACTAATCGTGTTTTTATGTGGCTTAATGTAGCATATTAATTCTACCAAACATTAATATAAGAATTTATGTTCTTAGTGTTCCTGAGGGAGTAATATAGAGAGAGAATGGAGAATTTAGAGAGAGAAAGTAAATGTTGTGTTATGATTGAATTTTTATGTAATAGTACAAGAGATGTCTTATTTATAGGTGTGCAAGTGTGAGGTAGCACCTTGTGAGCCTATATGACTTCCGGTGTTGACGAAGGTCTGTAACCTTCGTTTTAATCCCTCACAATGCTCCCTTTACAATGCCCTATGCTATTACACATACTTATGCGCCCGCCATTCGGGCTTTTCGGACTAGGCGAGGTCCCTGGCAAGCTCATTTGCCTTGTGCGATTTTCGGGGATGATGCGGTGATGGAGCTCGGCATGGGCTCCTCGGATAGGGGCGAGCTCCCTCTTGAGAGGGGTAGCTCGCCCATTGTCTCCTCATCCTTGGCTTCCCTGGTCGCTGACCTTGGTCGATCGGGAGCTCGGGCGAGGTTCTCGCCTACCTCGCCGAGCTCCTTTGTGTCGGCCTTAGCTCGAACCAGTGGCCTCGCTCCCGCTCACCTCGGCGACCTTCGTAGCCTTGGGATAATCTCGAGATTACCTCTTGGTAGTTCGCCTTGTTAACAACAGGGATTTGGGCTTTAAAAACTGAAATTTTCAAACATTTACATGTAATTCGGTATTTTTGTTCGCACAAGCACTCTTTGTTCGAAACTTTTTTCGAAATATATGTTCCAACAACCATAGACGCCATAGTAATCGAAATATATGTTCCCATAGAACAACCACAACAAAAACCATAAGTCACAAAGACCAAATATCCATAAGTTCACAAAAACCATAAAACATCAAATATCCATAAGTTCCCATCCAAATCATAAAACAACAATCTAAAACATAAAATAAACAACCCTAGAATTTGTCAAAGTCTCCAAATAGAAATTCAATCATGCACCCATTACCCAAGTCGCCTAACACCCCCACCTCTTTATCTTGCTCGAGATCTAGTCATTCCTCTAGTTCGACCTGGTCCTGCACGTGACGAACTTCCACCTTCTGGGCCAGTGAGAATAGTCATTACTTCAACAACCTCATCAATTGCTTCATCTAAACTCAGTGCATCATCAGAATGATACATTCCCACTAAATTTGATAGCTCATACTTTGCATCATCAATCCTCTTCCACGGTTGGGTTGAACGTGCAGGTTCAGGACGTAAAATAAGACCCGTAGTGTCAGGATTTGAAACTCTTGGATGACCTTGACCAATGAACCGTTCCTCGTAACCGTAAGCGCTTTGCCAAGGGTGCTTGCATCTCTCACCAACGCATTCCATAGACAAAACGTGTGTATCTCATTGATAATAATACTCCCCCATGATATCCCAATCACATTTTGGTTTCATCGAATGACTACTTTTGACCTTAGCTGCAAGAGGCTTATCGGGAATCGTTTGCACATAACCGAACTGCCTAAGAACTCTATTAGGCATGTAAGGCTCAGCCACATTCCCACAAATAATGCAACTCTGAAAAAAGGTCACTTGCTGAAAGGGACAAAAATCTCTGAATAATGATATGGAGTCCATGATACCTATTACAATACAAAGGCATAATGATTAACATTAATATTTTTGACACAAACACATTGATAAAATTGTATAAAAGTAACCTGTGTTGGAAGAAACACATCTAAACTGTGTCTAAACGCTCGGACTGGTTCCATACATGGCCCCGTATGTGCTTCTGGTGCGTATAGAGATGACAGTGGTCCTGACTTAAAAGTCAGATTTTTAGGAGGTAAAATTAGACTTGAGAAGTGATCATATATCAAAGCCTGAAAATTTAACACGTCAAACATTTTTAATATATTCAAAATTAATTAAAATAGGTAACAACATGAAATTGAGGTCATATCTCCAACAATGTCAGATAACCACCTATCTGACGCACTTTCACTTGTGAAGCTATCCCCAATTGTCTATAAAGATATGCCAACGCCGCAGTTCCCCAAGCATAATCCCCAAATTTTGACATGTCCCTTGTGTACTGCAACCATGAGGTGCTTACACGTGTACCACTCTTATCAGCAAACAAAGTGGTCCCAAACGTGTACAAGACATATGCTCTAGTAGAATATAACACCTTCAAAGGATCACTAGACTCCATCATCGGGGAAAAAGTGTTTTCCAACCAAGTAAGTCTGACAGACGACCCACGCACACCCTCGAGAGTTTTTATAGCTTCATTCTCTATTAAGCCCAATAACTCCATCAATCTTGATTTTCCCAATTTTTTTTCATCATGAGTACACATCACCGGGATACTTTCCACTCGAAGACCAGTGATGCAAAAGACGTCATCAATAGTGATGGTCATTTCACCAAAAGGGAAGTGAAATGAGTTCGTCTCCGGATGCCATCTCTCAACAAATGCAGTAATCAAGTTCTTGTTTGGTTTCTTGTATGAAGACGTTCGAAGTGACAACAACTTTGATTTTTTAAACACGCCCTTCCGTGACTGAAGATCTTTTTCTGGATCCAACTCCCATAGAAGAAGTTTATTCACATGACCATGACACCTTAACACCTCTCTCTCAGACCCCTTATAAATATAACTAGCCACATGATTATTGAATCCGTCAAGAAGTGGAGGATGAGGTATTTCTGAATCATCTCCCTCTATCTCATTGTTTCCTCTATCATCTTCATCAATATCCATCTGAGCATTTTTCTTGTCACCTTCCTTTTCCTCAATTTCTTCATTTTCATCTGAAGAAAACTTTTCTGCACCCCATGTATTGTCCGCATCATGAGAGTCATCATTTATGGGATATAATAAAGAAGGTCGTGGCTCTGGCTCGAGATCCAACTCGCGCTCACTATGTTGATGCTCC
>JAPKLY010004093.1:0-15839 GCA_026898435.1 Prunella vulgaris
TATGGACGAGGACTCGAGCACTGGCGAACTACATTTGGGCAGGTGCCGAGGTAGTGGGCGAGCTCCGTCGTGGCGGTTGCTCAGCCGACGTGGTGTGGGAATTAAGGCATCGTGCACGCCTTTTTAGGCGTTGTTTCCCGCGCCCATTATGGCAATCTTTCAAATTTCTTGCAAAATAGTCCCTGCACTCCTCAAATATTCGACCTCACCCCGACGTCTATAAATAGGAGGAGGCGAGTTCATTCTTCACTTTTCCACTTCTGAATTTTCAGAACATTTTCCGGCGAACGACACCTCTGCTCCCGACGAAGTTTTCGACGCTCTCCAAGGTAGAAAACCCATTTCTTTCCCTTCTCTCGTTCTTATTGCAGATTTCCCTCTTTCTTTCTTTCGACTTCTTCAATTTTCCGGAAATTTTGGACATTTCCGGTGGTTTTTTATTTCTCCAATCACCCGCATACTGTGACTTTTGTGACCAGAATTTTGGACTATCCTGCAAGTTTCCAAACCTTGTCCACACAATGTCGACACATGCCTCGAGTGAAACCCTTTCTAATCGTAACCCCGAGAAGCGGTCAATGACAGAGAACAAACACATTCCCTTGATCTCCCCTATAGTGATCGGCTCCAGTTCCGAGGTGGCCTCGGTAGCTCGCCCGGATTCCGGCGAGCTCCTCGGCGAGGTCCACTCTGACTCGGAGGAGGGGGCCTCCAGTGCCGTCTACCGCGAGGTATGGGAGGAAGACGACGAGGTCGCCCCTAAGGAAAGAGTTGCAGGTGGCAACGAAGGGGTCGCCGAGGCCGGCGAAGAGGTCGCCAACGTGGGCGAACAAAGGGGCGACCTTTAGGAGGTTACGGTGGAGTGGTTCCGCTCTATCGGTTTCCCGGAGCCTCAGCTGATTGAGCACCAGGTCCCCACCGAGGTTGTTCATCCTTTTGACTGGAGTGAGTATGTCGCCCAATATGCGGCGAGCTTCGATTTCCCCGGGCGGGAATATCGGGACGCGGCGAACAAATCTGAGTATAAGGCAAGTGAGATTACAAGTATTATCAACGAGTACCAGCTCCCTCATCTTCGCGAGAAGTACCGGATCCCGCTCGACATCTTCCTATATGCCCCGAGGAAGGATGAGCGAGCTGATGCACCCCCGGCGGGGTTGACGGCTATCAACGTCCACACCCTCGAGGCCGGACTCACGCTGCCCCTGCATCCGATCATCGGCCAATTCTTGCTCGATAACAACCTCGCCATTACCCAGCTCACTCCCAATGCCTGGAGCAGCTTGTTGGCGGCGTTGGCGGTTTTTGGGTTGGAGGGGTACGAGAACCGGCTGACAACTGCGGAACTCAACGAACTCCTTGCCATAACTCGACAAGTAAACGATGGCAAGGGGTACTACTACCTCAAAGCCTGCCCGGGGGAGAAATTTCTGGGGATCCTCCCGAACAAGGTCCGCGACTGGAAGCAACAGTTCATCTTCATGGGCGGAGACTGGCGAGCCTCGGCGAACTATTCTGGGCGAGGAGAGCGAATCCCTACCCCGGATGAATATGGGGAGGCCAGATGTAGGTTGCCTACTTGGTGTGTGTGGGTTAAATTAGATTTACTAATCTAAATTCTCCTCTTTTGCAGGCTTGAAGCATCACAAGTTAAGTCGCGGCAGACCCGAGACGTCCCTCGAGTTCGACGTAGTGCGAGCTGTCTGCTACATGAGGAGCCAAGAAGATCGGGAGACTGCCCACCTCACTCAGCATCATTGCCTCAGGCTCGCCGGACTTCACACCCTGCCTCACCACCTTACAGTAGAAGGTCCTGAGCTCCCAGGTTCACAACCTTTCGTAGCTCGCCCAACATACTGACATTTCTCCCTTGTTTTTGCAGACGGTAACAGGGTTGTCTTCCTAACAGTTGAGATCCCGGACGCCTATCAGACCGTAGCCCGCCGATTTGCGATGGGTCCACCTCGCCCTAACAAGCTCGCCCCGCACTCACTGCTTTCATTGGATGCGAGCAAGAAGGCCGAGCTCGCCGCGAAGAAGGGCGAGGTTGGTGGGTCCGGGACCCAGAAGGGACCAACAAAAGCCCCCACAAAGTCCAAGGCTGTGGAGGTCGCCAAGACTAGCAGGGGTGGAGGGCGAGCTGGCGCCACCCCTGAGCGAGGTCAAGGGAAGAGGGGCCTTCAGAGGGGCGACGGGACCCGTGTGGGTGACGAGGACCCCCAAGGCCGCAAGAGGGCCAAGTTCTCCCTGCGCGACGAGGATTCTGATCAGGCCGGGCGAGCTTCGACGAGGTCCGGGCAAGGCGACTCCGCCCAGTCTACCGCTCCATTGGCGCTTCCCTCTACGCCGAGGTCGCCACCTACCCAGTCCCCTTTCGGGGTTCAAACTACCGACGACACGCTCTTGGGTTGGGATCCCGAGTGAGCTCAGTAAGTAGCTCGCCATTCTCGCTATTTTTCTCATATTTTATCTTTATTTTCTAACTCTTAACTGCTTTGACTTCGCAGTTATGCCCCCATTGCTTACCTGAACCGGCACGAGGTCCTCCATGCCTACGAGAGGTCACGATCTTTGACCTCGATGCGTAGCTTCCCCCGGGCCTGGTTCGGAACACGGTGAGCGAGCTGGCGAGGTTCTGGTCTACTCCTCAGGTGGCGACTATCAACGGACAAAACCTGACCGAGAACCTCTTGCTGTCGGCGCATTATGCGAGCGGGTTGCTGCTCGCGAATCAGAAGGTGATGGAACAAGCGGCCGAACTGGAGGCGGGTCGCCAAGAGAAGAATGAAGCCCTCCTTAGAATGGCGGAGTCGCTTGACAAGGCCAAGAAGTCGGCGAAGCTCGCGGAGGAGAAGGCCGCCGCATCTCTGACTGCCGAGCAAGATGCTCTTAGACAGCTCGGCAACCTTCAGCGCAAGCTTGCCGGGTTCGAGCAAGATGCGGAGGCCAAGCTCAAGGCTAAGGAAGAGGAGTTCGCTGAGAAGCTCGCCCGCGATGTCGATCAGCATACTGTGACCAAGAGGGAGCTGGAGCTCCTCTAACCAGGGACGCGGATGAGAAAAGTGCGAGGTTGAGGGCCGAGCTCTCGGCGAAGGTTAATGAGGTCGCCGAACTCCGCAATGATGCTTCTTCCTCGGCGGACTTGGTGGCGGCAAAGGCTGAGGCCTCGGACCGGGGTTTCGTCCAATGCTACGCCGAAGTCATCCGGGCGATTTGGTGGCCGCAGACTCACAAGGATGACGAGCTGAAAGCCGTTGTCGGCGACTTCAAGGACTGCTTGGATAGGGTCCCTTTCCCCGATGAGACGGAGCTCGATATTGGCGACCTCCCCGAGCTCGGTGTGCCCCTCGACTTCGTTCCGACACGTTTCAAGATCATAAATACCGTGCCTGTGCCGGAATTGAACCTCGCCGAGGATGAGGAGGCCGCAAACGAGGAGGGTCAAACTCCGCCCACCATGGAGCAGCTTCAAGAGGCATGCGGGGACGCCATGCTTAACCTCGACGACTTCGACACTAGTGGTTGCACCGACAATATTACCATCATGCCGAGGTTTGTCTTCGCAAAATCGCCAGGTCACCGGCGAGGGGGTTGCTCCTGAGGTCGCCAACCCCAAAGTGCCCGCCGAGGTCCCCACTGATGCCTCCGCCACTCCTGCTTCGACTGCTCCAGCAACTTAGTATTTTCGTGGTTTCTGTTTTTCGTCAAGTTGTTTTAGCTCGCCGGGCTGCCTAGCTCGCCCAGAAGGAGCTCCCTTTTGTAACTTTCCATTTTTGCTCAAGTAGTCGCAGCTCGTCGGGCATGTGTAGGTCGCCCAGAAGGAGCTTTTTGCATGATCAGCTAGCCGACCTTTGTGGCTAGCACCACTACTTATACTTAGGAATTTTTCAGGCATCTTTTTGGCTTGAAAATTTCTTAAGTATTTTTAAATGAAATTTGAGCTTTTTTTGTTTCAACCCTGTTTATTTCGCATTTTCTACACACGTTATATCTTTAGTTAGCTCGTTTATATATTTTTTGGGTACTTAACTGTTTGTCTTACTCTACTTTTGAGAAGCGAATCATTCGTTTTACGTCACTTAGGACTACGAATTGTACCTCCGTTTGCATAGTACGTATTCTTCATCTTACACCACTTAGGGCCGCGAGTCACTCGTCTTATACCACTTAGGTTAGCGAGTTGTACTTTGTTTAATTCACGTTGGGCAATTGGGTTTCTTGAACCTTGCCTTAGACGTTTTTCGTCTTTTTCGCGAATTTTTCTAACTTTCGGCAGTAGGCACTTAGTGATCTTTTAAGAAGGATACCTTCGCTGACCTGGGGCACTTTGGCCTTTGCCATTTGAGCTTTTAGATTATAACGTTCGGGACCTTGGCCCTTGCGCATTGCGAAGCTTCAAAGAGTTGGAACATTTTTGCGAACCTTCGAAGAGTTGGAGCATTTTTGCGAATCTTCGAAGGGTTGAAACATTTTCTTGAGAAAAACTTCTAACTTTATACAGCGACGTAATTTACATCGGTTGCCATCAACACTCCTGATGCGAACCTTCGGCTAGTCTATTACAAAATCTCGATTTATTGATAAAACTTCTTTAAATGTGTTGCGCTCCATGTATATGACGAGGCTTTGCCTTCTGCGTCCTCGAGGTCATAAGTATCGTCTGCCCAGGCTGCGGTGACCCGGAACGGTCCTTCCCAATTTGACCCAAATACTCCTGGTGGGGCCATTAGTTTTTTTTTCAACATCAAGTCCCCAACCTTGAACTTTCGGTCTCGGACCTGGGAATTGTAGTACTTTTCCGCTCTGCGCTTGTAGGTGACATTTTTCATTTCCGACGAAGCTCTAGTTTCTTCGATCAGATCTTTTTCGACTGCTAAGGCTTCGTCGTTCTTTTCTTCGTCATATCCTACCACCTTCCAGGTCTTATTCTGGACTTCCACCGGTACTATTGCTTCAGTTTCGAAGGCTAAGGCAAACGGTGTCTCTCCGGTGCTGGCTCGGTAAGATGTCCTGTAGGACCACAGGACCTCCGGGAGTTCGTCTGCCCAGCTTCCTTTCTTGTCTTCGAGGCGGAGCTTCAATGTGTGTTTCAAAATTTTGTTCACCGCCTCGACTTGGCCGTTCGACTGTGGATGGTACGGGGTTGAGTAGTGTTTCTTGATGTTCCATGAACTACAGAAATCTCTCAACTTTTGGCCGTCGAACTGCCTTCCATTGTCCGTGTTGATCGATTGCGAAAGTCCGAACCGGCAGACCAGGTTCTTCCATATGAAGCCGATCATTCTTTCTTGAGTTATTGTTGTAAGTGTTTCAACTTCAGCCCACTTGGTGTAATAGTCTACTGCCACAACAACAAACTTTACACCGCCTCTGCCAGGTGAAAATGGGCCGATCAAGTCGATACCCATTTTGCAAAAGGCCATGGGCTAAAAACCGACTTCAGTTGGTTGGCTGGGGAGTGGATATTAGGTGCGAAAAGTTGACATTTTCAGCATTTTCATGCGAAGCTGATGGCATCTTTGCGAAGAGTGGGCCAATAGTACCCTTGTCTAATCGTCTTGTATGCCAAAGATTGCCCCCCAGCGTGACTTCCGCAAATCCCTTCGTGAATTTCTTCTAACACCTCGGACCCTTGCTTCTTGGATAAGCATTTGAGTAGGGGTAGAGAGAATCCACGTTTGTAGAGTTGGTCATCCACCAACGTATATCTGGCAGCTTGCTTCACAACCCGACTAGCTTCCCAAGTATCATCGGGGGCTGCTCCGTTCTCCAAGTATTTTTGGATCTGAGTACGCCAATCTTCACTATCTTTATCTTCCTGCCCCCCACTCGAGGTCTGATTTACTTTGTAGTCGGACGTCGAGGGGTTCTTCAACTTGGTGACTACAACCTCTGTGACATCGGCTTCGCCATTACTGGTAGCTAGTCAGGCTAAGGCATCTACTTGTGTGTTTTCTAGTCGAGGTATCTGATTGATGTAAACCTGCGTAAACATCGAGATCAGATGCGCGGCTATCTTCTGGTATGTCATCATTTGCTGATCTTTTGCCTCATACTCTCCCCGTACTTGGGATATTATTAGCTGGGAATCTCCAAAAATTTGAAGATTAGTTGCCCCCACAGCTAATGATAACCTAAGTCCGGCTATCAAAGCTTCGTACTCCGCCTCGTTGTTGGTTGCTCGGAAGTCGAACCGAATTGCGGAGGTGAAGACTTGTCTATCTGGGCTGATCAGAACTACGCCGGCACCTGCTGCTGTGCTGGTTGATGACTCGTCAGCGTAGAGGTGTCATGGAGCTACACGTCCCCCTCGTCGGATCTTGCGGGAAAGTCAGCTCGATGATAAAGTCGGCGAGCGCTTGTCCCTTGATCGATGTTCGGGGTGCGTAGGTTATACCGTATTGGCTAACTTCTAGTGACCATTTCAGCAAGCGTCCGTCGGTGTCTGGGCGCTGCAATATTTGACGTAGTGGGAACGTCGTCAGTACCTCTACTGGGTGGTCGAAGAAGTAGGGCCTCAATTTTCTAACACTTATCACCAGTGCATAGGCTAGCTTCTCTGTTGGGGTGTACCGCAACTCAGCTTCGTGTAAGACTTGGCTTACGTAGTACACTGGCAGGTGTGTTTTTGCCTCTTCTCGGACCAGGACGGAGTTGATGGCCACCTCCGACGCGGCAAGGTACAGGTATAGTTTTTCGCCGGGTACTGGCTTTGACAGGACCTGCGTATCTGCCAGGTATGCTTTGATATCTTCGAAGGCTCGTTGGCATTCGCCCGTCCACACAAAGTGGTTTTTGAGGTGTAATTTGTTGGCTTTAGCCGCCTCTTTGTATCTCCGTATGTTCACCTTGATCGCCTCGAAGAATGGGCGATTTCGATCACCAGACCTGGAGATGAACCTGTTCAACGCCGCCATGCATCCGGTCAACCTTTGGATCTTCTGCACGGAATCAGGCACACCCATCTCGATTATGCATTGAACCTGCGTCGGGTTGACCTCTATTCCACGTTGGCTCACCAGGTGACCTAGGAACTTTCCTGAATGTACGCCGAAGCTGGTCTTTTTGGGGTTCAGTTTCATGTTGTAGTGGCGTAATATGTCGAAGGTTTGCTTACTTGACTAGCGATTTGTGTTCGCGCACAAATGCACTTTCCTACAAGTGTATAAGATCGTGTAGTGGTAAGCTGACCAAGTTATAAATATCGAATCCACGGGAAGCAATGAGATAAATCTAATCCTAAGAATTGTGTGTGAGTATTGAAATCAAATAAACAAAAATGAAAATTGCAGGATTTTGGTTTCTATCTACTTACAAAATGAAACAAAAATAAAATAATGCAAGCTAAGAATCTAAACTAAAATGTGCCTGCTTTGAGTGTATTCCACCCAAAGCAGAGAGTCTAACTCATAAGTGAATGAAAATGACTAACTGAGATAACGGATATAATTCAAATTAACATAAATTGACTAAAAATGAGACTAGAGTTACTAGAACTAATTGAGACAAAAAATATATTATGAATAAATGAGACAAAAGAGATTAACGAAGAGAACATAAATAAATCTAACATTTAATTATTGAAATAGCAAATAAACATAAACCCTAATTAGAACTTGAAATTAAAATCAAATTGAAATAACAAAAATATCTGAAAATTCTAAAACAATGTTGCTGCCAATACGAAGAAATAACTATTCTACTGTGCATGAAAATCCTCAAAACAAGAATTGGAAAATCAGCAAAATCAGAAATTGTTCAATCCCTAATACTCGAGTGCGTGAAAAATCACAAAATTAATCTAATGCGTGCTTCTACCCTACTGCCTAATCTCTTAACTACTGCATGAATTACGAGCTTTCTACCCTACTGCCTACCAATGCCCTAGTGGAGAGATAAAGAGGGCTTCCTTCTGATGAAATAATCGATCCTTTATAATTCCCCAAAATGGGCCCATTCATTAAAAAGGAATAGGGCTTTGAATTAAATTAAATGAAAACAGGCCCAATTAACCTCTTTCCCAATTACCAGCGTCTTGGAGATTTGAATCGGAGGCGGTTCCGGTCGATTGCAGCGGAATTGATGAAGATGGTGGTGGTATCGATTTCCGGCAGGGGCGGCTACTGATGCGCGACGCGTGTGTGTGGCGTAGCGGCTGAGAGCTGGTGCGTCGAATTCCGGCGTCTGGTGCTTCGACGGTGTAGAGGCGGAGTAGTGGGAATCCGGCGGCTGTGGTGGTGTTGGTTGCGGCTGTGTGGATTTCGGTTTAAAATCAGAGGTGTTGAGGCGGTTTCCGGCGACGAATCGGAGCGGAGGCAGCAGCGAGCTCCGATATGGATTTCAGCGGCGAGTTCAGCGAGGAGATCGAGGCGGCGCTGTGGCTTGGATGAAGAGCAGGCGTGAAGGCGGTTGAGAGCGTCGATTGAGTGCAGAGTAATTTTACACAGTGGTTGCAGAGTATTGGGCTCCCTTTAACTGATTTCTGGCGAGAGTGCAAGGCTAGGCAGATATGCGTGAGTGTTTGAAACAGAAGTGTATAGAGTTGTGGTCCCTACAGGATTGTCAAATTTGCTGATTACTCAATCAAACCTGAATTGATAAAATTAGTGCAATATTACAATTTTTTAATTAAATCAAGCATAATGAATTATCAACAAAGGGTATCTTTGGTTCGTAAGATAAAAGTATCTATCCGTAAAAAATATGCATGATTTTGACGGATATATATTTTTATCTTACGAACCAAATGAGCCCAAAATAGATAACAATTAAGGCCCTAAATGCAATTAAAACTCTAAAAATTCATCTCAAAATGAGCACAAAATTGATGCAAAAATGACCTTAATCAGTGGTCAAGGTGATCCTCCTTTCTTAAGCTCTTGACAACTATGTCGTCCACGTACACCTCCATAGACTCGCCAATGTGTTGATTGAACATTTTATTAACCAACCTTTGGTAGGTTGCTCCAGCGTTGATGAGTCCGAACGACATCCTTTCCCAGCAATATATGTTTTTGTTGGTGTAGAACGCTGTGTGTTCCTGGTCATCTGGGTGCAATGCTATCTGATGATAGCCCGCAAAAGCATCCATGAATGTCATCATCTCGTGGCCTGCGGTGCTATCTACGAGCTGATCGATGTGGGGTAGTGGGAAGTTGTCCTTTGGGCACGCCTTGTTCAGGTGTGAAGTCGATGCATAGCCTCCACGTCCCGTTGTGTTTTTTGACCAGGACGGGGTTCGCGACCCACTGTGGACATAAGGCTTCCTTGATCAGCTTGTTGTCTAACAACTTTCCCACCTCGGTTGTTAAGGCCGCGTACTTGTCTGGTCCATACTTCCTCCGCTTTTGGCGCACGAGCCTCCTCGTCGGATCTATGTTAAGTCGGTGGCAAGCATGTTCCAACGGGATCCCCGTCATATCTTCGTGTGACCAGGCAAATACGTCCAAGTTGGACATCAGAAACAGCTCCATCCTCGACCGGAACGGTTCGGGTAACTCGGAACCTATGAAAAGCTCCAAGTCCCTTTCCGGGTCCACCGGGAGTGCCGTCAATCCTTCCATGGGCGTGACCTTTCTTTTTTTATTTTTCCACCTTGGGTCACTGATGAACTCATCCCACTCCTCCTGTGATATCTGTGCAGGTTCATGATCTAGGCGTGGCTCGAGGTCATCAGCTTGATTCTCAGCTTGGGCGGGTTCCTCAACTGCCAATACTTCTGGAGGTCCGTCGGTCTGGAGAGGTCCTGTAACTTGGGGAGTCGGGTCAACCTCCATCGGCACAGGTTCTTGGTCCTCCGCAGGTCCCCCATCTCACGGTCCTTCGACCACCTCCATGGACATAGGTTGTGAACCCTGCACTGGTTCCTGCACTTGGGCTTCCTCTACCTCCATTGGCTCCGACTGTGCCTCTTGCGCAGGTCCCGACACTTGGTCAGATTCTGACAAATCGCCTGCCTCCATCATCTCGGTCTTTGTAGAGATGATGTCTAGGATATTTGGCTCGTCCGCCGGAATTTGGATTTCCTCCTCAAGGACCTGGACCTGTGTTACAGATTTCTTGACCCGGCCATCTTTAATTTAGAGTAAACACTCTCGAGCCTTTTTCTGGTCGTCTTTGATGGTTCCGGCACCTTTCGGAGTTGGGAACTTTAAATAGTAGTAGTAGGTCGAACATGCCACTTTGAATTCATTAATAAAAGGGCGGCCGAGGAACCCATTGTAGGAGGACTGCTGGTCGACAACTAGGAAATCTACTAACCTCTTCGGGTCCTCAGCCGATACAAGCTGAACGCTCAACCTAATACTACCTAGGGGGACGGTTACAGCCTCTCCGAACCCCACTATCCTAGCATTGCTAGGCTCTAAATACGACTCAAAATCACCTAAGGCATCTAAGGTGGATTTGAAGAGAATGTTGGTGAAAGCGCCGGTGTCCACAAGTAGCCTGTGAACTCGGACTTTCATGATGTTGGTGGTTATCACCAACGAGTCGTTGTGGGGCGTCAGTACCACTTCCAGGTCCACCGAAGAGAATGTTAGCTCGTCAGTGAGTTGTGCGACGGACCTGGAGCTGGAGCTGTCTTCCTGGACCTAGTTTATGACCCAGATCTCGGCCTTTATTTTTCTCCTGGAAATGGAGGATCCCCCATCTTGGGGACCTCCGGCAGTTCCAATCTCTTCTTCGAGAACCAAGAGTTCTCGAGTTGGCTCCAGGTTTTGTTGAGGTTGGGGAGGTGCCCTCCGCCTGTTTTGAGGACCGCGTTGGCCCGCGTCCTCTTCTTCGTCATCGGAGGCTGCCCTCCTCTCGAACCTGGACCTCTTCGCCAGTGCCTTTTTCACGAAGTCGACCAGCTTCCCATCCTCATAGAATTTCCAGAGTTGTTTGAGGTGGTCTCGGCATTCGCTGGTGAAGTGGCCGATCGACTGATGGTAGGCACAGTACTTGTTGGGGTTGAGCTTCACGCGGTCCTAGCGAATTCTCCTCGGCTCTTCCAACAAGGCCTTGTCTTTAACCGCAGTAAAGACATGGTCGACGGAGAGGACCTGGTTGAGCTTCTCTTTGAACTCGTCCCCGTCGTCGAAAGCTTTCAAGTTCCGGGGAGCTTGGTACGTGCCCCCGGACTTCTTCCCATATGGCTTCCTCTCCTTGGAGGCACCGACCTCTTTTTGGAGAGCCTCCTGCATAGCCACGAACACCCCTGCCTTGTGGTGAAATTCAGTGTAAGTGTTCGGGCATGCGAGGTGCATTTCCTTCCAGAGGTCGGTCCCCTTTCGGAGTCCGGCCATCACTGCGATGACTTTGGTGTCCTCGCTCACTGGCTCGCCTTCCAACAGTATCTTATCGAACCTCTCCAGATACTGTCGGTCGGTTTCGCTTTCTCCTTGGTGGATGTTGGCGAGTCGGTGCTTCTGGGTAAGGTAGGATCCAAACCCGGAGAAGTGGGCCAAGAACTCCTGCGAGAGTTGGCTGAATGAGTGGATCGACCCCGGGGCGAGTGATGAGAACCAGCGGTGGGCTCGGTCCCCAAGGGTCAGTGGGAAATTCTGGCACTGAGTAGAGTCGGTAGCGCCCACCAAGATCATGTAGTCTGCATACTTGGCCAGGTGGACCTTCTGGTCGGATTCGCCCTCTTATGCAGACATCACCGGGAAGTGGATCTTCTTTTGGACCGGTGCTCGGAGGATGGTAGGCGTTAATGGAGATGCGGGGAGAGTGGTGGCATCGGGCCCGCCAGACTTGGCTGCTACTTATTGTTGTAGCATTTCGATGACCTTTTTCAGCGTGGCCAGCTCATCGTCATGGGTCACCTCCGGCGGAGGTTGCTCGAAGGTCGTGCGTCTCATGGACGCACGCCCCCGAGGTGCCTCACTCTGAGGTGACCCCTCCGTGGTGGGTCGGAACTGGCGCCCGCCACGTGGGCCCAACCTATCGGTCTTGGGTTTTCTTAATCGGTCGTGGGCAGATCTACGAGGCTGTAGGTCCGACTCTCCCCTCTGGGACGTAGCTGGGGCCGCCGTTCGTTCGTTCGTTCTCCTCACCTCTCGGCCCCAACCTGCCCTGGAGGACCTCCCTCCTTAGTGATTGGTGAGTGGTGGATGCCTCGGTGTAGGCCGAAGCTCGCCCAGCCTGCGTAGCTGGCTCCACCACCACCTTGGCCTTCCCAGCGCGCTCCCTGTGCTGGCGAGCTTGGGCGGAGCTCGCCTCCTACTCGAAGGGGAGGTCGCTATAGTGACCCCGGGTCTGGGTGCCCTGGGTCGGCCTGGTCTGCTCCCTGGCTTCAGTGGCTGGAGCTCGCCGAGGTACTAGGACGAGCTCGTCGAGCTGCCTCTGTTGCAACCTTTGCAAGGTTGCAATCGTGCACTGGAGCTCGTCGGGGTCGTTGGCGAGGTCCCTTAGGGCGGGGTTTAAATCCTCCTGAGTCACTACGACTCGTGGAGGTCGCGGAGCAGGGTTCTTCTGAGGAGCTCGGCGCGAGGTCTCCCCCTCAACCTGGTCCAGGTTGCCCTCCTTCCACCTCCGGGTGTTCGCCGAGGTCTGTTCCTTAGGCATTTTAGGGTTTCGTCAGGGGAAGGTCGCCGCCGAGATCAGGGGGGAGGTTCGCCGAGGTTCTTGGTTTCTGGCCTGAATGAACTTGCTCGTGTTTTCGTCTAGCCTCGCGTGTGACGAATTATTCGAAATTTGGTTTATTCGTGTACACGCGCGCGTTTGAAAACCTTTTATAGAATTCGTAAACCCTAGAATCTGGGTTTTCTGTCCAAAGAATGAGGATGTATGTGTATCTTCAAGTGTTCTTGAACTTTGGTCAAGAACACCTTCAAATCTTCAAACCTTCAAATAAACCCTAATTTTTTACTCTCAAATTTTTTTGGTCTTGACCCTCCTTCTAGCGCCAAATTGTTGATAGAATTCACTAATCGTGTTTTTATGTGGCTTAATGTAGCATATTAATTCTACCAAACATTAATATAAGAATTTATGTTCTTAGTGTACCTGAGGGAGTAATATAGAGAGAGAATGGAGAATTTAGAGAGAGAAAGTAAATGTTGTGTTATGATTGAATTTTTATGTAATAGTACAAGAGATGTCTTATTTATAGGTGTGCAAGTGTGAGGTAGCACCTTGTGAGCCTATATGACTTCCGGTGTTGACGAAGGTCTGTAACCTTCGTTTTAATCCCTCACAATGCTCCCTTTACAATGCCCTATGCTATTACACATACTTATGCGCCCGCCATTCGGGCTTTTCGGACTAGGCGAGGTCCCTGGCAAGCTCATTTGCCTTGTGCGATTTTCGGGGATGATGCGGTGATGGAGCTCGGCATGGCCTCCTCGGATAGGGGCGAGCTCCCTCTTGAGAGGGGTAGCTCGCCCATTGTCTCCTCATCCTTGGCTTCCCTGGTCGCTGACCTTGGTCGATCGGGAGCTCTGGCGAGGTTCTCGCCTACCTCGCCGAGCTCCTTTGTGTCGGCCTTAGCTCGAACCAGTGGCCTCGCTCCCGCTCACCTCGGCGACCTTCGTAGCCTTGGGATAATCTCGAGATTACCTCTTGGTAGTTCGCCTTGTTAACAACAGGGATTTGGGCTTTAAAAACTGAAATTTTCAAACATTTACATGTAATTCGGTATTTTTGTTCGCACAAGCACTCTTTGTTCGAAACTTTTTTCGAAATATATGTTCCAACAACCATAGACGCCATAGTAATCGAAATATATGTTCCCATAGAACAACCACAACAAAAACCATAAGTCACAAAGACCAAATATCCATAAGTTCACAAAAACCATAAAACACCAAATATCCATAAGTTCCCATCCAAATCATAAAACAACAATCCAAAACATAAAATAAACAACCCTAGAATTTGTCAAAGTCTCCAAATAGAAATTCAATTCTGCACCTATTACCCAAGTCGCCTAACACCCCCACCTCTTTATCTTGCTCGAGATCTAGTCATTCCTCTAGTTCGACCTGGTCCTGCACGTGACGAACTTCCACCTTCTGGGCCAGTGAGAATAGTCATTACTTCAACAACCTCATCAATTGCTTCATCTAAACTCAGTGCATCATCAGAATGATACATTCCCACTAAATTTGATAGCTCATACTTTGCATCATCAATCCTCTTCCACGGTTGGGTTGAACGTGCAGGTTCAGGACGAACAATAAGACCCGTAGTGTCAGGATTTGAAACTCTTGGATGACCTTGACCAATGAACCGTTCCTCGTAACCGTAAGCGCTTTGCCAAGGGTGCTTGCATCTCTCACCAACGCATTCCATAGACAAAACGTGTGTATCTCATTGATAATAATACTCCCCCATGATATCCCAATCACATTTTGGTTTCATCGAATGACTACTTTTGACCTTAGCTGCAAGAGGCTTATCGGGAATCGTTTGCACATAACCGAACTGCCTAAGAACTCTATTAGGCATGTAAGGCTCAGCCACATTCCCACAAATAATGCAACTCTGAAAAAAGGTCACTTGCTGAAAGGGACAAAAATCTCTGAATAATGATATGGAGTCCATGATACCTATTACAATACAAAGGCATAATGATTAACATTAATATATTTGACACAAACACATTGATAAAATTGTATAAAAGTAACCTGTGTTGGAAGAAACACATCTAAACTGTGTCTAAACGCTCGGACTGGTTCCATACATGGCCCCGTATGTGCTTCTGGTGCGTATAGAGATGACAGTGGTCCTGACTTAAAAGTCAGATTTTTAGGAGGTAAAATTAGACTTGAGAAGTGATCATATATCAAAGCCTGAAAATTTAACACGTCAAACATTTTTAATATATCCAAAATTAATTAAAATAGGTAACAACATGAAATTGAGGTCATATCTCCAACAATGTCAGATAACCACCTATCTGACGCACTTTCACTTGTGAAGCTATCCCCAATTGTCTATAAAGATATGCCAACGCCGCAGTTCCCCAAGCATAATCCCCAAATTTTGACATGTCCCTTGTGTACTGCAACCATGAGGTGCTTACACGTGTACCACTCTTATCAGCAAACAAAGTGGTCCCAAACGTGTACAAGACATATGCTCTAGTAGAATATAACACCTTCAAAGGATCACTAGACTCCATCATCGGGGAAAAAGTGTTTTCCAACCAAGTAAGTCTGACAGACGACCCACGCACACCCTCGAGAGTTTTTATAGCTTCATTCTCTATTAAGCCCAATAACTCCATCAATCTTGATTTTCCCAATTTTTTTTCATCATGAGTACACATCACCGGGATACTATCCACTCGAAGACCAGTGATGCAAAAGACGTCATCAATAGTGATGGTCATTTCACCAAAAGGGAAGTGAAATGAGTTCGTCTCCGGATGCCATCTCTCAACAAATGCAGTAATCAAGTTCTTGTTTGGTTTCTTGTATGAAGACGTTCGAAGTGACAACAACTTTGATTTTTTAAACACGCCCTTCCGTGACTGAAGATCTTTTTCTGGATCCAACTCCCATAGAAGAAGTTTATTCACATGACCATGACACCTTAACACCTCTCTCTCAGACCCCTTATAAATATAACTAGCCACATGATTATTGAATCCGTCAAGAAGTGGAGGATGAGGTATTTCTGAATCATCTCCCTCTATCTCATTGTTTCCTCTATCATCTTCATCAATATCCATCTGAGCATTTTTCTTGTCACCTTCCTTTTCCTCAATTTCTTCATTTTCATCTGAAGAAAACTTTTCTGCACCCCATGTATTGTCCGCATCATGAGAGTCATCATTTATGGGATATAATAAAGAAGGTCGTGGCTCTGGCTCGAGATCCAACTCGCGCTCACTATGTTGATGCTCC
>JAPKLY010004094.1:0-15834 GCA_026898435.1 Prunella vulgaris
TGTTAGTGCACACTTGCATCTAACTTCTAGACTTCTACAAAGTCTTTGCAAATGAAAAATAAAAATGTAGGGTTGTGTGAGTACAAAGAGAATTGTGCAGCGATTCTGCTAGTTGATCTTGTGTAAAACTATTATTAATCTTCTCTATGGTACTCATATTTATAGGTGTCAAATACTAGCTGTTAGAGTTGACTAGAATTTGAAATCCCTATAAATATGTAATCAATCAATCAAAGTGATTGATTGATTCTTGATCTCCAAGTTGATATCTTTCCATCTTGGCTTTGATCTTCAATCTAATTTGACTTGATGGATTGCCTATGATTCTGGAAATCATGTTGCTGTGATCTTGTCCCCTTGACATGATTGACTTTCTGTAAATAGTACGTCTATGCAACGGCATCAGATGACCTTACTCATCTTCATCAGATGACCTTACTCATCTTCCAGATGACGTGGTCTGCTTCCAGATGACCTGGTCTGCTGGTCTGCTCCAGATGACCTAGTCTGCTGGTCTGCTCCAGATGACGTAGTCTGCTGGTCTGCTCCAGATGACCTGGTCTGCTGGTCCTCTCCAGATGACCTAGTCTGCTGGTCTGCTCCAGATGACCTGGTCTGCTCCAGATGACCTGACTCCGCTTAAGCAGACCTTATTCCGCTTGTTTTAATGTCATAAAAAATAAGAGATCAACAACTTTATTAATAATTAACACTTCTTTATAGTAATACACTCACTTTTACACATCAACATTAACTTTTTTTTTAATAACCGTGCACAACTAAGATAGACTAAATATCATGGACGGAGGGAGTATAACATCATCAATCTGACTGGTTAGACTATTGCTTAACGAATATATCAACATCAGACTTTTCAACGACAAGTTCGACCTCAGACTCTTTACCCTACTCTCCACGTATCAATGAATATAGTATTAACACATGCATGCATGCATCTAGAATATGTCAAAGTATGATGTTTTTTTAGAAAATAAAATTAGTGGTTTGATTTGATTTGATGATATCAAATAATGAGTGAAAATTCTGAACCATACAAATTATTCACGAAATTCAAAGAGTGAAGGTTGAGGGTCAACTTGCAATTTATAATGGCGCGCGGTATAATTAATTTGTACAACAATTAACGATAATATAAAATGGATAAATCATGTTAATAGTAAATTTTAGGTTCGTTAAAGCAATACTATGGACATTAGTATCACTCTTTTACATGTATACTTATTTATTAATAGAGTAGTATGCTCTTATATCGAATATAATACGCTATTCATATCGAACCGACGGTGAAATTTTTATGGAGCCTACTTAAGTTTAGCAGTGGGATGAGAAATTCTGGTCTAGGTATGACAATGGAGCGGTTTCAAACCCGGATCCGCCACGAACCCGTCCCGTACGAGCCAGGCAAAAATCCGGTCAAATGGGTCGCGGGACAGGTTTGAATCCGTTTGACCTAAAACCCGTAGGGTTTGGGACGGGTTCTGGTATTAGGTGGACCCGCCTCAAACCCACTAATATACACACACACACACACACACATATATATATATATATTAAATATATAATAATTAAATTAATACATCATATTATTATTATATATGTATAATTAAATATATGAAAATTAGGCTATTAATTAATATCTTCATTAAAATATTAGATTAGATATGTTCATAAGTCACGAACAGAAGTTGTACAAGAGGAACAATAATTAATTTTATCATTTTAATTTTTAATGAACAATATATGTATGATTTTAAATATTTAGATTTAATATGTTGAAACTTGAAATGGACTATTTCATGTATTTACTTTGTTGTTTAAATCATTAAAATGCATATATATATATATATATATATATTATATATATATAAAATTTAAGATATTTTTTAATGCATTTGATTTGTATAATAAAAACAAGCGGGTAGGCGGGGCGGGTACCAGGTCCAAAAAATTTCTAGCGGAGCGGGTTGTTCTTGACTTTTCAATAAAGGTTTTCAAAAAATTAAGATATTGGTATTGTTCTTGACTTTTCAATAAAGGTTTTCAAAAATTAAACCCTTTTGGTTATCTAAATGAGTTATGTAATAGGTTTTAATTTTTTAAGACTTATATTTGTTGTTGATATAATTAGCACAAAAAATGCTTAGTTTTACATATCAAAATAATTGATATCATAATCTCTTTAAGTTGATCAAAAACAAGTTTTCAAAGTTCCACAAGTGCTTATAATGGTTTATCTTACGATTGAAAATCACTTAACTTTGACAATATTTTGAAAATCATTGATGAGATGAGTTGTCATTGTTAAATAATATGTTGGAAAAATACAAATGATATAATAATTTTGACAAGATTGGTAAGATTTAACATGTGGTCATTTATTCCTGAGACTACATATATATGTGAAAGAATATTGTTGTGGCAAAAATAATTACAAATCACCTTAAAAGTCGTGCAATAAGAGTCTGAAGTCACATTAGCTTTTTTTATCAGTCTTTTGATCACCATGATATTGGAAATATTAAAACACTATGTTAACTCTCCTCAGTGTATATATATATATATGTATATGTATATACACATGCATACCCAACCTTCCCTCATATCTTTTTACAACAAAATGTACAAGAGTCAGCTTCAACAGCACGATCACAGGTGAACGCACCGTTACCCGAATACACAAATACGTCCAGTGGCCCTCCTCACAACATAAGATTCAGAACGAGAGTCCTTTTTAATGGACAAGTTTTTGAATCCTCTGAGGTTTGCTACACGAGCAAACAAGCTGAACAAGATGTTGCACGGGTTGCATGTCAAATGTTATTTGTCAACCAAGATGATGTGAGTGTTATTTTTATTCAATTATACTAAAAAAATCAAGAGTATATTTTTATTCAATTTTGGATGAGTTTGACTCAAATTATATTTTCGTATTTGAACAATATTTTCTAAATGATATAAATATCGTATTTAAGGATAAATATCTCACTTAATGCAAATGTTATAAATTTCAAATATCACAAGAAACATTTTTGAAGTTTATTCACCATAATTCTAAAAAAATTCTATTCAAATGACACTAGACCAACAAGAATGATTAGCCAAGAGGCTTATCAATACACTAAAAAAATGATAAATACCATTGAATGTACACAAATGGATATGTTGGTGTTCATTTGTGAAACAAAATCCATAAATAGCCATAAGTATTTCTAAACTATCTTACTTTATTTGTCATAAATCTTAACCTATAAATTCAAATTTTGAGATCTCGGTCTTCTTGGAAAGATAATCAAAGTTCTCGAAATCTTATTCAGAGAGCAAGCTAAGATTCAAACATATGTAAGCTTGGTTTAAATAATCAATCTTTGTAGGTGACTTAAATTAATTACAAGAATCATACAATTCATTAACTTGTGGTCTATATCAAGGGCTTTTTAGCAATTTTGGAGACATTCAATTTCTTGTATTACATCTATTATTAGTCCAGTATTTCTCTAAAAGAATATGAGTTATTATTGTATTAGTATGAGTAGCTAAATATGAAGCTTTTGTAAGATATTGGTATTGTTATTGACTTTTCAATAAAAGTCTTCAAAAATTAAACCTTTTTGGTTATCTAATGAGTTGTGTAATAGGTTTTAATTTTTGAAGACTTTGATTTGTTGTTGATATAATTGGCACAAAAAATGCTTAGTTTTACATATCAAAATAATGACAAAAACTTGTATGAACCCGAGTTCACGGTGAACTCGGATTCTCAATTATCACTATCATGTGTATACACTATCAATGTTATGTATATTCACTATCACTGTTATACATATGCACTATCACTGTTAAAAAATCAAGTACTCCCTCCGTCTCATAATTGTTTTCACACTTTCCTTTTCCGTCCGTCCCACAATTGTTTTCACACCCTATAAATGGAAACTATTACTTTAACTTTATCCTCATAATCCAACTAATCTCATTATTTTAATAATATAACTTTACACAACACTCTACTTTTCTTAAAAATTGTGTCATCCCAAAGGTGAAAACACCTCTGGGACGGAGGGAGTATATTTTTATAACAGTGATAGTGTATATGAATAACAGTGATAGTAATTACGTATAACAGTGATACGATTCCATGTGAACTCGAGTTCACAAGAGACCTACTCCAAAATAATTGATATCATAATCTCTTTAAGTTGATCAAAAGCAAGTTTTCAAAGTTCAACAAGTGCTTATAATGGTTTATCTTACTATTGAAATCAATTAACGTTGACAAGATTTTGAAAATCATTGATGAGATGAGTTGTCATTGTTAAATAATTTGTTGGAAAAATACAAATGATATAATAATTTTTCATAAATAAGAGATAGGAGTTGTTGTGATCTTGGTGCTTTTTTTATGAGTTATTTCCTAGTTGTAATGTAAACTTGTGTAATTCTGTGGGTATTTCTTATACCTTTGAGCTATAAAAGTCTCTTTGTTCAATCAAAAAAAAAAAAACAAATGATATAACAATTTTAACAAGATTAGTAAGATTTAACATGTGGTCATTTATTCCTGAGACTATGTATATATGTGAAAGAATATTGTTTTAGCTAAAATAATTACAAATAACCTTAAAAGTTTTGCAATAAGAGTCTGAAGTCACATTAGCTTTTTTTATCAGTCTTTTGATCACCATGATATTGGAAATATTAAAACACTATGTTAACTCTCCTCTGTATATGTATATACATGCATACCCAACCTTCCCTCATATCTCTTTGCAACAAAATGTACAAGAGTCAGCTTCAACAGCACGCTCACAGGTGAACGCACCGTTATCCGAATACATAAATACGTCCAGTGGCCCAACTCACAACAGAAGATTCAGAACGAGGGTCCTTTTTAATGGACAAGTGTTTGAATCCTCGGAGGTTTGCTACACAAACAAACAAGCTAAACAAGATGCTACACGGGTTGCATGTCAAATGTTATTTGTCAACCAAAATGATGTGAGTGTTGTTTTTATTCAATTATACTAAAAAAATCGAGACTATATTTTTATTCAATTTTGGATGAGTTTTGACCCAAATTATATTTTCGTATTTGAACAATATTTCCTAAATGATAAAAGTATCGTATTTAAGGATGAATATGTCACTTAATGCAAATGTTATAGATTTCAAATATCACAAGAAATATTTTTGAAGTGTATTCACCATAATTCTAAAAAAATTCTATTCAAATGACACTAGACCAACAAGAATGATTAGCCAAGAGGCTTATCAATACACTAAAAAATGATGAATATCATTGAATGTACACAAATGGATATGTTGGTGTTCGATTTGTGAAACAAAATCTAAAAATAGACGTAAGTATTTCTTAACTATCTTACTATATTTGTCATAAATCTCAACCTATAAATTCAAATTGTGAGATCTCGGTCTTCTTGGAAAGATAATTCAAAGTTCTCGAAATCTTATCCAGAGTGCAAGCTTAGATTCAAACATATGTAAGCTTGGTTTAAATAATCAATCTTTGTAGGTGACTTAAATAAATTACAAGAGTCATGCAATTCATTAACTTGTGGTCTATATTAAGGGCTTTGTAGCCATTTTGGAAACATTCAATTTCTTGTATTACATCTATCATTAGTCTAGTATTTTTCTAAAAAAATATGAGTTTTTATTGTATTAGTGTGAGTTGTAAATAATATTTAAAATAAATATTATTTATATTATAATATCACATATATAGTTTATTATATTAATATTATATTATTATATAATATTAAGGGAAGTTTAAATTTAACAGAAGAAACAGTTATTTCTCTTCTCTGGATAAGATGAGACATGTGTTTTCATTCTACGAGACAGAGGAATTATTCATTCTAGAGAGCATAATATACGCAGACCATTATCTTAAAAACACACAGACATAATACAATACCAATTCGTGGAGATTTGGTTTGCAATTACTGCAACTGGGACCCCGAGGACTTGGAAAGGACGAGGATTACAATCTGGTTCAAGTTAATTCCGCACAGCATTTACAGAGGTCAGATTCCTAATTATCGTGTTAGACTGTCTGGGCCCAACATATGGTATCAGAGCCCATATGGTTGTATCCCATCCTGAAGCATCATTTTTTTATTTGGAATTTTATGATTATATGATTTTTCTGCACGTGTATTCAGAGGCATGATAGCATAGTTTATTGACATCCTTTTTGTTATGATGATATGTCTATCCTTTTTTTTTCATGCTGTATACGTGATCATATGAATATTTTGTTATAATATCATCATGTACGTGATTTTTTTTCCAATCAATTGATGCTTCAGTTTAATTGTTCCCAGTCCGTTGATGCCCTGAGAATCTCCCAAATTGACTGATTACATTAGATAATGCGATTTTGGTATCCCGTAAATTTTCACCCATTTTATGTGTTTATTCAATTCCAACTAAAAATGTATTTTTTTTTTATATAGAACGGTAGCCCTCGTCACTAGGATCGTCGTGATATTTTTCTCACATTTTTTGGCTCTTTAAATTGTGAGATATGATTTTTTTTTTTTAATTTTAGTCCTGGGGTCTTTTTGAAAAGTTTCAGAAAATTGGGGGGCCTGTTTTTGGAAATTCGAGTTTTTGGAGGGACCCGAAAATAATTTTGAAAAGTATTAGTCAGTCAAACAGAACTTCGCCGTTGACCGGCCGGCGGCCGACCTCCGGCGGTGGCACGTGGAGACCACGTGCCGGCGAGGCGGCGGTGCGTGCCGGCGACGCACCGGCAGTGATCGGCGGTGGCGGCGGCGCGTGAGGCCCACGCGCCGGCGGCTGTTGGAGTTTCGGTGGATGCGTGCAGCTCACACGCAGGCAGTAGGCCACGTGTGGCGGCGCGTGACGGCGCGTGGGAGCGCCAGCCGACTCCTGGTGGCGCGTGGGGGCGCGTCAGACCCTTTTCCGGTGCATTCTTCACGTTCTACTGTGTTTTCTGGGGTGTTCTACGTGTTTTGATGTGTTTTGAGCTGTTTTTACTTACTATAAATGCATGTTTTAGCCTTTCATATGTATTTGTTTAGTAGAAATACCTGTCTAGATGTGTTTGGAAATTTTTGAGTGATTACGATTATCTGAGAAAGTGGGAGCCAAAGAAATATAACTTTATTACATTTGTGGATATGCCTATTTTGAGGAAATTCATGTGTTAAAGTTTTTTAATTGATTGTTGGTCAATTTTTTGGCTGCTCATTTTTCAGGTATGCATCGCATAACGGTTTCCACTCACGACATAAGGACTAGGATTGAAGTTCTTCATAACTTCTTGCACTACGAGATGAAGCCCACTCACAACCTTAGAGACCATTATGTTGAGTTGCTAGAACTGTTCAACCAGTTAGTTTTTCTGATTAACAACGGCCTACTATCTACCCATTTGCTGAAGGTCATACATGCTCCTTATACTTGGGCTAGGACCCTCCCGCGCTATTTGTACCAGACTTTTTGGGATGAGTATAGACTTAAAGATCCAAGGCCAAATGGTCGGGAGGTAATGGAGGCTATTGCACTAGCTTCCATTAAGACTGACGGTAGTCAAGCACTTAGGACTATATGCTCAGGGATGGGTAGTATTCGTCGTTCTGATCTTATGAGTCTAACGGGACCTAGGGATGGTCGTGCAAAGAATCCACACTTAGATCCTATGGCGAGAGCAATCTATAGTGCGGCGACTAGGGGGCTCGATAGAACTAGAATTGAGAAGTCTAATAAGAGATTGGCTCGTTCTACTCGTAGACGTCTTGTTTTTCCAGATTGATACACTGTTGTTGTAGTTCATCTAGGTTGTGTTTTTCATTTGTCTCAGCTTGATACATTTTGATGATTTAGCTAATTGACCGATGGTAGCTCGTCTGTTGTGTTTTTGTTTTATTTTCAGCTTGATACATTTTCTGATGATTTAGCTGAATGTTTTGTGGTAGTTCATTTGTTATTCTCTGATATGAATTATATGAACTGATTTGTTGTTTTATGTTTTGAAACAAAAATATGTTTTTGAGATGCATGATTAGATTGAAGATTAGTAACTTTAAGTTATTTTTCGATATCAAGTCTTGTGTCAATATTAAGATGTTTTGTTTGGCTTAACATAAGACTTTAATATAAAACACTGTTGGTCCCAAAACGAGTTAAATCAGTGTATGGGGGGGGGAATACACTGATTTCAGATTTTTCTGAAAGACTCAGAAAAATGCTCTAACGTACTCAGTCAGAATTCTCTGAAGTACTCAGTATGCTGAATGTCCGCAGGGGCAGCAGGGACGGTTCAGTAACGAGTCAGATAAGCTGAGTAAGAGTAAAGTGCTCGGAGACTCAGTAGAGATAACAAACCTACTGACTGCTCGGAAGCGAGTCAGTTGGACAACTATCTCAGTGAGTCAGAGTACGTGCGGAAAGTGAGCCCTTAGATTCTACTCGTTTTAGTTTCTGAAAATGTTTTCTCTGAGTTGCTTAGTAAATTGGTGATTAAGGCTGAGTGCACAGTATACAGATTCAGGATGATTGATTCAGTCCTGAAGTTAAAACCAATGCAGTATGTTCAGTTTAATATGATGACATTTATGATCCTGAACAAAACAGTAAATCAGCACACAGGGGACTTTTTAACGTGGTTCGGAGATAACCAACTCCTACGTCCACGACCTGATTTAACAGGAAGCTATCCTCAAAACCCTGAGGATAGGTACTTGGGTTTTACGTGCCAAGGGACACGAATAGCCAACTTCCTCTCTTAGGAACTGACCCCTGGGCGTTTTACAAGTCCCAGTCCTTCTAACCAACCTATCTCACACTTTGAGAGGTTTGGTATTCTGGTTTCCAACTAAGATAGCTCTAGCAAAACAAATCAGTGCTAAATATTAGAGCTATCGATCTAAGCAAATACAGAGTGAATCCTACTACAACACTAGGGAAATTTAATTGCAGAGTGTTGTTTATGATATGCTTTGTGTTCTTGGATTCTTGAGAGTTCTCTTGGAAATTTCCCGTTAACCTTGTATGGGTGCAAGGTTCTCCATATTTATAGGCGAGATTCAAAATAGATCCGTTGGAGGAGATCAAATCAAATCTTTCCTATTTTAGGTAGATTGCAGGCTAGAAATACTGTTCGACCTACCCGCCATGCTTATTCTGGCAAGTTGTCACATCACCTGCAACCTTTTGAGACGCATTAAATGCCGCATTAAATGCTGCGCAGACTCCGTGCTTACGTGTTGAAAGATCATTGGCTCTCCGTTATAACGGCTAGTTGACCTTCAGACATTTATCCTTCCTCGTACATTCAATGCTCTGAGTCTCTTGTAATAACTCAGTCTGAACGTGTGCCTTAATGGAGTCTTACTGACATTCTTTTTGTCTCTTGTCCCATAGCATAAATAACCTTTCTGCTCTGGACTGACATGATTCAGGTATTCTGAACCACAGCCTAAGTCAGGTCCTATGTGCATTCAGCACAGCCTGATAGGTTATTCAGCTCAGTATGTGTTACCTTTTTGCTTCGAACTTACAGGATTCAGGTAAACTGAACCAAGGCCTAAGTCAGGTCCTATGTGCATTCAGCACAGCCTGATAGGTAGTACTTACTCTTCACTGACTGAGATCTGTCCTGAACATGCTTAGTGTATTCAGTAGAAACATCAGACAATGGTACTTCAGGATTAACTTCAGGAAGAATCAGCAGGCTTCGATCTTCAGCTTCAGAACAGACAATCTTCAGCGAGACTGACTGACTTCTTCAGAATGGTTTACGCTTCAGACTTCAGTAAATTGGGTCGACTCCAATACTTTTCAGTCTTCAGCACGGTCCTTCTGTACTGAATCTCTAACCTAACTATCCTGAACTATTTTATCCTGAACACTATACTTAGGCAAATTCATCAGGGGTTTTGGGATCTAATCAAAATACCAAGATTGTCCCAACAATTTCCCCCTTTTTGATGATGTCAAAACCCTTAAGCAAATTCCTATTCATCTATACAATCAACTGACTTAGTCAGTGAAAATAGCTCAGTACCACCTGACGAACTAGGTACTTAGTCTATAAGATGAAAACAAGGAATGGGTTAGTACAGTTCTTGATAAGAATTCAGAAAAGAAAATTCAGGAGTCAACAAGAAGTTGTACTCAGGAAACATAAATAACTTCATTGATTGATAAGAAAAATACAAGTATCCTGAAGCTATTACAAAGTTCCTGAACAACTAACTCCTGATCTAATCTTCATCCTTATTCCAAGCAGTCAATGGAATCTCGTACATCTCCAGTACTCGATTCAGGACCTGCTTCATCCTGTTTCGATCAGCAATGGCCCCGGCAGCTCGTCCTACTCTGACGACTTCTTCAGAAATTGCTTTCCGGTCCAGTTGCTTAGAATTCCTAAAGAGTGGAGGAGGATACTTAATGAATTCCGGAGGAGCGATCTCAACACCTTCAGTGTCAGCATGTCTGATGATTTCAGCCCATAGATCAGGATGCTCCTGTGCCATCCAGTGATGGAGTATGACGTCTTTATCTTCAGTCTGATCGTCCCATAACCCCACCACATAGAATAGGTATGCCCACCTATTCCAGATCGGAATCCAAACCTCCAGCAACTCAATCGGAATGAAGTCTTCAACAAACTTCGATGGAGGATGACTTTGATCTGGACTGACCACAATCTTCCTCTGAGTCTTGGTCCGAGATCCAGATGATACAGATTTCTTTTTCTGGACCTGGGAAGTCAGATACTCATTAGATTCTTTTAGGCGCTGGATCTGACTGAGCATCGAAATTTCTTTCATTTTTGCTATCTTTTCAGCATCAGTCATCACCAATTTCTTCTGAGTAGTCAGCCCAGATGGCATTACTTGTTCCTCCATCTCCTTATACAATGGCTCGAGAGCCGGATCTTCAGAGGATCTCAACTTCTTCGGATCTGAGCCTTCAGCAGTTTCGATGGCGGCTACGGATCTAGTCCTTTTTCTATCCGCAGCCTTCAGTTCCAGGGGAAAGTTCTTCTTCTTAGCTTTGCCGGTAGTGGCAATTTGCTTCTTCCCTTCTTCCCTCTTTTTGGCATCATCGTCATTAATACGTCTGACAACTTCATCCACTGACTCCGCTAAAAGATTGAACTGACTATCCATCTCAGTCTGCTTTACCTGCAATTGCCCAATCTTCCCCACCATCCCTCTTAGGCCGATACTGAGCTGATCAACGGCTGAATTGTGTTCAGCCTTCAGTCGACCTTCGAAGTTCTGCAACCTTGAGTCTAGGGCAGATGCAATTTTCTTCTTCTCCTGTGCAGACAACTCCCTCAGCAGGTCCTCCTTCAGATCAGTTCTTAACTTGACCAATTTCTCTTCAACCAGTTGATCAACCTTTTCAGACAGTTGTTGATCCAGAAAGTTGGCAAGTTTAGTCTCCTGCTGAGTCTGCACATCTGAAACCATCTGATTGCAGTTCTGAATGGCATCCTTGGCTTGCTCTGAAATGGCAGTTAGTTCTACATTAATTTCAGTCCGAGCTTCGCCAAAGAAATCAATTGCTGCATGCACATCAGTGGCCATATCATTCAGGTCTCTGTCTATCCTTTTCATCTTTTTATACAGAGTTCTGGAATCTTTATCAACCCTGATTGCCTTTCGCTCAACGAGAATTACCCTTCTGTGCATATTCGAAAGAGTTCGTGAGGAATTTTCAGTGAACATAGCCGCTGGGGTGATCCAGTTTCCTCGAACTCGGATAAGACCTGTTCGACCCTCTCCTGAAGCCTCCGCTGCCCCGGGTCCAAGGGGTGCATCATCGGCCGGTGCACTGACTCCCTCAGTGCCACCTTGCTGATCGTCATCAGCAATCACAATCACCTCCGTTTCTGCTTCCTTCTCCTTTCCCTTTACTTCAGCCAACTGAGTCTCGGGCTCAGGATATATTTTGCGAACTGTTCTCATAAAGTCCGCCATTTTGATCAGTTGATGTAAAGAGTTAACACCAAAGTGATCAAAGAGGGCAGCTTCTAAATCTGCAATGCAGTCCCATCCTCTGGACTCTCCTAGCTGGCTGAGCTCTGACCATGTAGCATTTCTGATCATGGCAAATGTGCGGAGTTGCACAACTGCCTCCTTCTGAGCTTCAGTAAGATCAGCGAATCTCCTTTCCACCATCTCAGCAGCCTCTCCCCTTGCAACAATTTCAAAATCTGATAGACTGTTTACATCGGGTGCAGGGAAAGGCCATGGTGCTTCAGTCTGAACTGGTTCAGCAGCCTCTTGCTCAACTCCTCCTTCCTGAGCAGGCTCTTCCTGACCCAAAGTCTGATAGGATTCAGCAATAGTAGGAATCAGCTCGTTGGGTTCAGGGGATGCAATCGAGGCAAGTTCAGGAACAGCCTGCGCCTGAGCTGGTTCCTTCTCAACAGATTCAGCAGATTGCATCTCCTGAACCTTCTTCTTTCGCCCTGCTGACCCAGAGTAGAGAAATTTTAGCTTTTGTTACTTGGGTCTGAGGGTCTCGGATTTATCCTCCGCTGGCTTTGCTGTATCAGACTCTGAAGATTTGCCTGCCTGAGCCTGGACTTTCCCAGTCATGCTCGCCTGGGCCTTCTTCTTCTGAGTCCGTGGCCTTCTCCTTATGCCAACATCATCGGAATATGCTCTGAAGAGATGGATTTTCACTGGGATCTCGAGTGACTGAGCCTGATCCACATCACCGAGATCCAGAGTTTCCAAGAGCATGGATATCTTGGTGCCAAAATGCATCTTGGCCTCAAAAGTCGCCTGCCCCTCTGACGAGTACTTGATCTTGCTGGTCTCACCCACCAGCATTTGGAGGAAGTAACCCTCCCAGTCAAAATTATGCAGAGGGGCGTCAGAAATAGCCATCATCGTGAACAGCTTCGGCCTGGAGATCTGCTCCAATCCTCCAGCAATGCCCATCACTCCCTGACTCGTCAGGTCGAAAAAGTGACGGCTCTCAGTCCTTAAGACTGATTTATTCAGGCCGGACTTCAGCACGACATCTCCATCACACAGGGACTGGAGAAAATCCTTCTCATTCCCAAACCCATACTCCACTGGGCTTCGTCCTTTGTTGGGAAGATTAAAAACCTCCTTAATCTTCTCCCTAACGTTGAAGGTGACCCACCTCCTGACCATCTCCTCCTCACCATTCTTTCCCTTCTCACAGGCGGTCAAGGGAATACAAGTTTCCCACTCCTGGGAGACCTTGTTCTTCGCCATCTTCAGGTAGAAGGCGGCAATGAGTCTGGGGTGGAGCCTCTGTGGCTTTGCAGTGACGAACTGCAGAAGACCTGCATTATCAAATAGGTCTCGTACAGGCATAATATCGGGGTGGTTAGAAGAAAAATCCCCATAAGGCTCATACCACTTGTTGGTCTATCAGGGTGACAAGCCCTGAATTCTGTGTCCTGAACCTTAGTCAGTCTAAACTGATCATCCATTTTGTACTGAATGTTCCCCCTACAACCATCCATATTCTTTCGGAGGTCCCTTCATCCTGAGTCCAAATGAGTTATTCCCCCTGACTTTGTGCATTCTTATCAGAGATTCAAACTGAATCACCTAAGCCTGGGTCAAGGAGTCCTAACTCTACTGATAACTCAACAAACCTGGTTTCAGGCAATGCCTTAGTCAGGATGTCAGCTCTCTGTTTTTCAGTAGGGACTCTCTCCATCCTGATGTCCTTCTTCTCAACATGATCTCTGATAAAGTGATGCCTGATGTCTACATGTTTACACCTTGTATGTAAGACTGGGTTTTGGGATATGGCAATGGCACTATTATTGTCACAATAAATTGGGACTTCAGTGGCCTCAACTTGGTAGTCTCTCAGTTGTTGTTTCAGCCAAAGAATCTGAGAGCAACAACTGCCTGCCGCCATATACTCAGCCTCAGTAGTAGACGTTGCAACACTGGTTTGCTTCTTAGAAAACCAAGAGATCAGTTTACTCCCTAGAAACTGACATGTGCCTGTAGTTGATTTCCTATCAAGTCTACAGCCTCCATAATCAGCGTCTGAATAACCAGTCAGTTCTAGGTTGTCATCAGAGGGATACCAAAGTCCTAAGTTGACTGTACCTCTCAGGTATTTCAGAATCTTTTTGGCACTCTCTAAATGACTCTTCTTTGGATCAGACTGATACCTTGCACAAACTCCAACTGCATAAGTGATGTCAGAACGACTAGCAGTCAGATATAATAAAGATCCTATCAGTGCCCTATATTCAGTCTGATTTACTGAGGCTCCTTCTTTGTCAGGCTCCAGCTTCTCATTTGTGTTCATGGGAATACGTGAGACTCTGCTGGACTGAACTCCAAATTTCTGAATCAAGTCCCTCGCATACTTGGACTGATTGATGAAAATTCCGGAGTCAGTTTGCCTGACTTGGAGACCCAGAAAGAAATTCATTTCTCCCATCATTGACATCTCAAATTTCCCAGTCATCAGCTTGGAAAATTTCTCACAAAGCTTCAGATTAGGAGATCCAAATATTATGTCATCCACATAAATCTGAACCAAGAGAATGTCTTCCCCTTCGTTGATCCGGAAGAGAGTCCTGTCCACTGTTCCTTTCACGAACCCGTGGTCTATCAGGAATTGGGATAATGTATCATACCAAGCTCTCGGAGCTTGCTTCAGGCCATAAAGGGCTTTCTTCAGGTGGTATACTTTATTACCGACGTCGAATCCAGGAGGTTGCTCAACATACACCTCCTCATTCAGTACACCATTCAGAAAAGCACTTTTTACGTCCATCTGATACACTTTGAATTTCTTAAATGTTGCATAAGCCAGAAACAACCTGATTACTTCTAATCTTGCGACTGGAGCAAAGGTTTCATCATAGTCGATACCTTCGGCTTGACAGTAACCTTTTGCTACAAGCCTGGCCTTATTTCTGACAACAACATTCTTCTCATCCCTCTTGTTCTTAAAAACCCATTTGGTGCCAATTACATGTTGACGCCTAGGTCTATCCACTAACTCCCAAACCTGATTCCGCTCAAACTGATTGAGCTCATCCTGCATGGCTAGGATCCAGTTGGGATCAGCTAGAGCTTCTTCTATGCTTGTAGGTTCCTGATCACTCAGAAAGCAACAAAACATAGCGCTTTCACCAAAGGACAACCTCGTCCTGACCCCCTCATTGATATCTCCAATGATATCAGCCAATGAGTGATCATCTAGCCAACGCCTCCTGCTGACTGGAGCACTGGGAGCTACTGATGTTCCATTGCCTGATCCTGAAACATTAGTCTCAATAATAATAGGCAAAGAAGCAGAACGAGCAAGAACAGGGGATACTGAGTCATTTCCTGAGGGTTGACCAATATCAGAGAAATTGTTTTCCCCTACAGTGTTGGACTCAGTAACTGTCTCAGGTGCAGAAGCATCATCACCGACAGTACGTACCTCAGGTTGAGTCTGTCCCTCCGTCTGAGACTCAACATTTTCCGAGGCAGGGGCTTGCTGAGGGTTGGCCTGAAGTCCATCCTGATCATCATCATCATCATCCCATCCCTTGGGAGCACTGACAAGTTTGATCTTGAATTCAGGATTCTTCAGACTCAGCCTTGTTACCCTTTTGGTAATTCCCTCAGTATCAGGACTTGGAACCTGTTTCCTATGCACTGATACAGTCTCATCAAACACAACATGAGGTGTTTCCTCCACACAAAGGGTCCGACAGTTATACACCCTGAAAGCTTTACTGACTGAGGAGTATCCTAAGAAAACTCCCTCATCAGATTTGCTATCAAAGGCTTTCAGCTGGTCTTT
>JAPKLY010004097.1:566-15811 GCA_026898435.1 Prunella vulgaris
GGCGAAGAACAAGGTCTCCCAGGAGTGGGAAACTTGTATTCCCTTGACCGCCTGTGAGAAGGGAAAGAATGGTGAGGAGGAGATGGTCAGGAGATGGGTCACCTTCAACTTAAGGGAGAAGATTAAGGAGGTTTTTAATCTTCCCAACAAAGGACGAAGCCCAGTGGAGTATGGGTTTGGGAATGAGAAGGATTTTCTCCAGTCCCTGTGTGATGGAGATGTCGTGCTGAAGTCCGGCCTGAATAAATCAGTCTTGAGGACTGAGAGCCGTCACTTTTTCGACCTGACGAGTCAGGGAATGATGGGCATTGCTGGAGGATTGGAGCAGATCTCCAGGCCGAAGCTGTTCACGATGATGGCTATTTCTGACGCCCCTCTGCATAATTTTGACTGGGAGGGTTACTTCCTCCAAATGCTGGTGGGTGAGACCAGCAAGATTAAGTACACGTCAGAGGGGCAGGCGACTTTTGAGGCCAAGATGCATTTCGGCACCAAGATATCCATGCTCTTGGAAACTCTGGATCTCGGTGATGTGGATCAGGCTCAGTCACTCGAGATCCCAGCGAAAATCCATCTCTTCAGAACATATTCCGATGATGCTGGCATAAGAAGAAGGCCACGGACTCAGAAGAAGAAGGCCCAGGCGAGCATGACTGGGAAAGTCCAGGCTCAGGCAGGCAAATCTTCAGAGTCTGATACAGCAAAGCCGGCGGAGGATAAATCCGAGACCCTCAGACCCAAGCAACAAAAGCTGACATTTCTCTACTCTGGGTCAGCAGGGAAAAAGAAGAAGGTTCTGGAGATGCAATCTGCTGAATCTGTTGAGAAGGAATCAGCTCAGGCGCAGGATTCTGCTGAAGCTGTTGAGAAGGAACCAGCTCAGGCGCAGGCTGTTCCTGAACTTGCCCCGATTGCATCCCCTGAACCCAACGAGCTGATTCTTACTATTGCTGAATCCTATCAGACTTTGGGTCAGGAAGAGCCTGCTCAGGAAGGAGGAATTGAGCAAGAGGCTGCTGAACCAGTTCAGACTGAAGCACCATGGCCCTTCCCTGCACCCGATGTAAACAGTCTATCAGATTTTGAAATAGTTGCAAGGGGAGAGGCTGCAGAAATGGTGGAAAGGAGATTCCCTGATCTTACTGAAGCTCAGAAGGAGGCAGTTGTGCAACTCCGCACATTTGCCATGATCAGAAATGCTACATGGGTAGAGCTCAGCCAGCTAGGAGAGTCCAGAGGATGGGACTGCATTGCAGATTTAGAAGCTGCCCTCTTTGATCACTTTGGTGTTAACTCTTTACATCAACTGATCAAAATGGCAGACTTTATGAGAACGGTTCGCAACATATATCCTGAGCCCGAGACTCAGTTGGCTGAAGTGAAGGGAAAGGAGAAGGAAGCGGAAACGGAGGTGATTGTGATTGCTGATGACGATCAGCAAGGTGGCACTGAGGAAGTCAGTGCACAGGCCGATGATGCACCCCTTGGACCCGGGGCAGCGGAGGCTTCAGGAGAGGGTCGAACGGGTCTTATCCGAGTTCGAGGAAACTGGATCACCCCAGCGGCTATGTTCACTGAAAATTCCTCACGAGCTCTTTCGAATATGCACAGAAGGGTAATTCTCGTAGAGCGAAAGGCAATCAGGGTTGATAAAGATTCCAGAACTCTGTATAAAAAGATGAAACGGATAGACAGAGACCTGAATGAAATGGCCACTGATGTGCATGCAGCAATTGATTTCTTTGGCGAAGCTCGGACTGAAATCAATGTAGAACTAACTGCCATTTCAGAGCAAGCCAAGGATGCCATTCAGAACTGCAATCAGATGGTTTCAGATGTGCAGACTCAGCAGGAGACTAAACTTGCCAACTTTCTGGATCAACAATTGTCTGAAAAGGTTGATCAACTGGTTGAAGAGAAATTGGTCAAGTTAAGAACTGATCTGAAGGAGGACCTGCTGAGGGAGTTGTCTGCACAGGAGAAGAAGAAATTTGCATCTGCCCTAGACTCAAGGTTGCAGAACTTCGAAGGTCGACTGAAGGCTGAACACAATTCAGCCGTTGATCAGCTCAGTATCGGCCTAAGAGGGATGGTGGGGCAGATTGGGCAATTGCAGGTAAAGCAGACTGGGATGGACAGTCAGTTCAATCTTTTGGCGGAGTCAGTAGATGAGGTTGTCAGACGTATTAATGACGATGATGCCAAAAAGGGGGAAGAAGGGAAGAAGCAAATTGCCACTACTGGCAAAGCTAAGAAGAAGAACTTTCCTCTGGAACTGAAGGCTGCGGATAGAAAAAGGACTAGATCCGTAGCCGCCATCGAAACTGCTGAAGGCTCAGATCCGAAGAAGTTGAGATCCTCTGAAGATCCGGCTCTCGAGCCATTGTATAAGGAGATGGAGGAACAAGTAATGCCATCTGGGCTGACTACTCAGAAGAAATTGGTGATGACTGATGCTGAAAAGATAGCAAAAATGAAAGAAATTTCGATGCTCAGTCAGATCCAGCGCCTAAAAGAATCTAATGAGTATCTGACTTCCCAGGTCCAGAAGAAGAAATCTGTATCATCTGGATCTCGGACAAAGACTCAGAGGAAGATTGTGGTCAGTCCAGATCAAAGTCATCCTCCATCGAAGTTTGTTGAAGACTTCATTCCGATTGAGTTGCTGGAGGTTTGGATTCCGATCCGGAATAGGTGGGCATACCTATTCTATGTGGTGGGGTTATGGGACGATCAGACTGAAGATAAAGACGTCATACTCCATCACTGGATGGCACAGGAGCATCCTGATCTATGGGCTGAAATCATCAGACATGCTGACACTGAAGGTGTTGAGATCGCTCCTCCGGAATTCATTAAGTATCCTCCTCCACTCTTTAGGAATTCTAAGCAACTGGACCGGAAAGCAATTTCTGAAGAAGTCGTCAGAGTAGGACGAGCTGCCGGGGCCATTGCTGATCGAAACAGGATGAAACAGGTCCTGAATCGAGTACTGGAGATGTACGAGATTCCACTGACTGCTTGGAATAAGGATGAAGATTAGATCAGGAGTTAGTTGTTCAGGAACTTTGTAATAGCTTCAGGATACTTGTATTTTTCTTATCAATCAATGAAGTTATTTATGTTTCCTGAGTACAACTTCTTGTTGACTCCTGAATTTTCTTTTCTGAATTCTTATCAAGAACTGTACTAACCCTTTCCTTGTTTTCATCTTATAGTCTAAGTACCTAGTTCGTCAGGTGGTACCGAGTTATTTTCACTGACTAAGTCAGTTGATTGTATAGATGAATAGGAATTTGCTTAAGGGTTTTGGCATCATCAAAAAGGGGGAAATTGTTGGGACAATCTTAGTATTTTGATTAGATCCCAAAACCCCGGATGAATTTGCCTAAGTATAGTGTTCAGGATAAAATAGCTCAGGATAGTTAGGTCAGAGATTCAGTACAGAAGGACCATACTGAAGACTGAAGAATATTGGAGTCGACCCAATTTACTGAAGTCTGAAGTGTAAACCATTCTGAAGAAGTCAGTCAGTCTCGCTGAAGATTGTCGGTTCTGAAACTGAAGATCGAAGCCTGCTGATTCTTCCTGAAGTCAATCCTGAAGTACCATTGTCTGATGTTTCTACTGAATACACTAAGCATGTTCAGGACAGAACTCAGTCAGTGAAGAGTAAGTATTACCTATCAGGCTGTGCTGAATGCACATAGGACCTGACTTGGGCCTTGGTTCAGTTTACCTGAATCCTGTAAGTCCGAAGCAAAAAGGTAACACATACTGAGCTGAATAACCTATCAGGCTGTGAGGAATGCACAGTGGACCGGACTTAGGCTGTGGTTCAGAATACCTGAATCTTGTCAGTCCAAAGAAGAAAGGTTATTTATGCTATGGGACAAGAGACAAAAAGAATGTCAGTAAGACTCCATTAAGGCACACGTTCAGACTGAGTTATTACAAGAGACTCAGAGCATTGAATGTACGAGGAAGGATAAATGTCTGAAGGTCAACTAGCCGTTATAACAGAGAGCCAATGATCTTTCAACACGTAAGCACGGAGTCTGCGCAGCATTTAATGCGGCATTTAATGCGTCTCAAAAGGTTGCAGGTGATGTGACAACTTGCCAGAATAAGCATGGCGGGTAGGTCGAACAGTATTCCTAGCCTGCAATCTACCTAAAATAGGAAAGATTTGAGTTGATCTCCTCCAACGGATCTATTTTGAATCTCGCCTATAAATATGGAGAAACTTACACCCATACAAGGTTAACGGGAAATTTCCAAGAGAACTCTCAAGAATCCAAGAACACAAAGCATATCATAAACAACACTCTGCAATTAAATTTCCCTAGTGTTGTAGTAGGATTCGCTCTGTATTTGCTTAGATCGATAGCTCTAATATTTAGCACTGATTTGTATTGCTAGAGCTATCTTAGTTGGAAACCAGAATACCAAACCTCTCAAAGTGTGAGATAGGTTGGTTAGAAGGACTGGGACTTGTAAAACGCCCAGGGGTCAGTTCCTAAGAAAGGAAGTTGGCTATTCGTGTCCCTTGGCACGTAAAACCCAAGTACCTATCCTCAGGGTTTTGAGGATAGCTTCCTGTTAAATCAGGTCGTGGACGTAGGAGTTGGTTTTCTCCGAACCACGTTAAAAAGTCCCCTGTGTGCTGATTTACTGTTTTGTTCAGGATCATAAATGTCATCATGTTAAACTGAACATACTGCATTGGTTTTAACTTCAGGACTGAATCAATCATCCTGAATCTGAATACTGTGCACTCAGCCTTAACCACCTATTTACTAAGCAACTCAGAGAAAACGTTTTCAGAAACTAAAACGAGTAGAATCTAAGGGCTCACTTTCCGCACGTACATTGACTCACTGAGATAGTTGTCCAACTGACTCGCTTCCGGGCAATCAGTAGGTTTGTTATCTCTACTGAGTCTCCGGGCACTTTACTCTTACTCTGCTTATCTGACTCGTTACTGAACCGTCCCTGTTGCCCCTGCGGACATTCAGCATACTGAGTACTTTAGGGATTCCTGACTGAGTACGTTGGAGCATTTTTCTGAGTCTTTCAGAAAAATCTGACATCAGTGTATCCCCCCCCCATACACTGATCTAACTCGTTTCGGGACCAACAGTTTCCTGAGTTCAACTTCTTGTTGACTCCTGAATTTTTTTTTCCTTTTCTGAATTCTTATCAAGAACTGTACTAACCCATTCCTTGTTTTCATCTTATAGACTAAGTACCTAGTTCGTCAGGTGGTACTGAGCTATTTTCACTGACTAAGTCAGTTGATTGTATAGATGAATAGGAATTTGCTTAAGGGTTTTGGCATCATCAAAAAGGGGGAAATTGTTGGGACAATCTTGGTATTTTGATTAGATCCCAAAACCCCTGATGAATTTGCCTAAGTATAGTGTTCAGGATAAAATAGTTCAGGATAGTTAGGTTAGAGATTCAGTACAGAAGGACCGTGCTGAAGACTGAAGAATATTGGAGTCGACCCAATTTACTGAAGTCTGAAGCGTAAACCATTCTGAAGAAGTCAGTCAGTCTCGCTGAAGATTGTCTGTTCTGAAGCTGAAGATCGAAGCCTGCTGATTCTTCCTGAAGATAATCCTGAAGTACCACTGTCTGAAGTTTCTACTGAATACACTAAGCATGTTCAGGACAGAAGTCAGTCAGTGAAGAGTAAGTATTACCTATCAGGCTGTGCTGAATGCACATAGGACCTGACTTGGGCCTTGGTTCAGTTCACCTGAATCCTGTAAGTCCGAAGCAAAAAGGTAACACATACTGAGCTGAATGACCTATCAGGCTGTGCTGAATGCACATAGGACCTGACTTAGGCTGTGGTTCAGAATACCTGAATCATGTCAGTCCAAAGCAGAAAGGTTATTTATGCTATGGGCAAGAGACAAAAAGAATGTCAGTAAGACTCCATTAAGGCACACGTTCAGACTGAGTTATTACAAGAGACTCAGAGCATTGAATGTACGAGGAAGGATAAATGTCTGTAGGTCAACTAGCCGTTATAACGGAGAGCCAATGATCCTTCAACACGTAAGCACGGAGTCTGCGCAACATTTAATGCGGCATTTAATGCGTCTCAAAAGGTTGCAGGTGATGTGACAACTTGCCAGAATAAGCATGGTGGGTAGGTCGAACAGTATTTCTAGCCTGCAATCTACCTAAAATAGGAAAGATTTGATTTGATCTCCTCCAACGGATCTGTTTTGAATCTCGCCTATAAATATGGAGAACCTTGCACCCATACAAGAAAAACGGGAATTTCCAAGAGAACTCTCAAGAATCCAAGAACACAAAGCATATCATAAACAACACTCTGCAATTAAATTTCCCTAGTGTTGTAGTAGGATTCACTCTGTATTTGCTTAGATCGATAGCTCTAATATTTAGCACTGATTTGTATTGCTAGAGCTATCTTAGTTGGAAACCAGAATACCAAACCTCTCAAAGTGTGAGATAGGTTGGTTAGAAGGACTGGGACTTGTAAAACGCCTAGGGGTCAGTTCCTAAGAGAAGAAGTTGGCTATTCGTGTCCCTTGGCACGTAAAACCCAAGTACCTATCCTCAGGGTTTTGAGGATAGCTTCCTGTTAAATCAGGTCGTGGACGTAGGAGTTGGTTATCTCCGAACCACGTTAAAAAGTCCCCTGTGTGCTGATTTACTGTTTTGTTCAGGATCATAAATGTCATCATATTAAACTGAACATACTGCATTGGTTTTAACTTCAGGACTGAATCAATCATCCTGAAATCTGAATACTGTGCACTCAGCCATAATCACCAATTTACTAAGCAACCCAGAAAACATTTTCAGAAACTAAAACGAGTAGAATCTAAGGGCTCACTTTCCGCACGTACTCTGACTCACTGAGATAGTTGTCCAACTGACTCGCTTCCGAGCAGTCAGTAGGTTTGTTATCTCTGCTGAGTCTCCGAGCACTTTACTCTTACTCAGCTTATCTGACTCGTTACTGAACCGTCCCTGCTGCCCCTGCGGACATTCAGCATACTGAGTAGTTCAGAGAATTCTGACTGAGTACGTTAGAGCATTTTTCTGAGTCTTTCAGAAAAATCTGAATCAGTGTATTCCCCTCCCATACACTGATTTAACTCATTTCGGGACCAACACCCACCTTAAAATAATTTCATCCTCGAAATTGCATATGTGCTTCCTACGATATTTAAAACACTATGCTTTCGCTGCGCTACTCTGATATAACCACAAAGTATTAATTTCCATTATCCTCGATTTGTCTAAACCTTACTCTACTTTTCCTCAAAACTTCTAAATATGTCTTAGAAGGCCGTTGTACGTGCATCACAATTTTTTTTAAAAAAAAATCATGCATAATACTTCTTTGAAATAAATCTTTAAAATAGAACTTTAAAATATACTTGTAAATCGCTTTTAAAACCTCTTAAGCATTTCTTAGTAAACTTTCATAAAAACATTTTTTTTAAACTACTCATAAAATCCTTCTTTTGAAAACTCTCTCATAAAACCTTCTAATAAAACTTTTCATAAATTTTATACTTGCATAACATTTCTTTGAAAAGAACTTTTAAAAGAATTTCTTAAATCACTTCTTACCACTCATGTGGCCTTTCATAACTTTCATAAAATATCTTTCATGACCTTGTCATGCCTCATAAATCATGCCTTTGAAATCACAAACTTGAACTTTTGAAAAACTTACAAACCTTAGGGCTCGGAGATGGCTACGGCGGCGGCGGTGATGGATGGAGATTTCTCTTTTTATTAAAACTTTACACTTTCACTTTTCATAAACCTTCCATGAAATTTTCTCATAAAACCTTGCATATATAATCACATAGAGCACATAGAAATATTTTATTTTGACAAGTCTACAAGAATGTAGACCTGCTCTGATACCACACTGTCACGCCCTAAATTTCTATACATCTCATTTCAACGGAAGTCTTTCTTTAATTAATAATTTGGAAAATATCTTTTAGAACATGAACTAACCAGCTTGGAATAAAATTTAGAAACTTGCTGGTGAACTAATCCAATAATCATTTAAGAATATCCAATCTTAAAAACTCTAACCTCACTAATAATAATTATTATTAATTCCTAATAATCCCAATATTAATACCTTAACTTAGTAATTGAATTAATCCTCAAAAAAATTAAATCTAAACTTAAATCTTCACAATTATTCCCAAATATACACTAAATATTCCTCAAATAATTTCAGAGATTTAATCACAAAATATCCAATAAATAAATATCAAATATCAACTCTTCGTCTCTCCAAGTAAATATATCCTAGATACTTATAATATCACTATTGTCCATAAATAATAATACTCCTAACTTTTGCAAGTAACATTTAACACCTTGCAATAAAATCTCAACTTAACTCCTTACATAACCGACAAATATAGTCTAACTTTGCAACATGCACCTTTATCCCTTGAGAGTAATACCTTAAAGTCCCAACATTATTCCTTCGCTTAAAGTCCAAATATTTGATTAATAAAAATAATTTCGATAATAATCTCTTGATATTTATTTTCAAGAAAATCTAAACCTTGAATATTTTCTTGATCTATAACCTTTTATATAATCTAATCAGGATCCCAAAAGGTTCATTCCTAATTTCTTGATCTTAATCACATATCCTAGTCAAGATCCCATATAATTTCATTCTCATCTCTAAAATAACAAACTCACTAATACCCTAAATAAATTGGTATTTAATAAATCCTAATTTTCCTAACCCAATTTGAATTATAACACTTAGTAACCAATCAACTTAAATCCTCTTAATCCGTATTAAATTAAATACTTAATTGGATCATATCTTAATTTGGCTCTCTAACTTTTAATTCACGTACTAAGGCTCTAAACAAATTATCAAGAACTTAATTTTAATTCCCGAATACTCAAATCAACTTTACTAACTTAATCATCAGAAAATTAATACTTAAGGCTCGTGAAAAACTGAAAGAACTAAAGCACAATATTTAATCCTACGCGCAACTTAACTTTAAAACCTCAAATGACGACTTATAAACTATAACTTGAATCCATTTATGCGGGGCGTTACATGAGCTCTCTAAGTAGAGCTATGCAAGTTCTTATTTGTAGTAGTGAATATGTATTTTTTTACAAAAAAAATATGTGTTTCTTAATTTATTTTATATTTTTATTAATTTTTATGTTGATAATAACAGTTAATATAATAATACCTTACATGTGTTATTATATCTCGGCAGTCCCAGAACGTATACTAAATGAACATGTTGGTCCCGAAACGAGTATAATCAGTGTATGGAGGGGGGGGGGAATACACTGATATCAGATTTTTCCAAAAATCAGAAAAATGCTCTGACACACTCAGTCAGGAAGATCCTGATGTTACTCAGCAAAACTGATAGTCCACAGGGGTAGCAGGGACAAGTCAGTAATGGAGTCAGATAGGCTGAGTGTGAGTAATATGCTCAGAAGCTTAGTAGAGATAACAAACCTACTGACCGCTCGGAATGTGAGCCCTTTAGTTTCTACTCGTTTTAGTTGTATTTAGGCCAATGCATGCTAAGTGTTAGATAACATTCCTAAGATAGTGAGAATTATCCTTAGTGAATTGCAAGAACAATTAGAGGCTTTAATGTGTATTTAGGGAGACCTTTGTGCATGTTAGAGTGGATATCCGATTGATTGTACAATACCTCATTGCATGATAAAGTGATACCTCACCATGTGAAACATAGGATAGTACACTAGCACATATCTCTCACATTTGCTCACTTTGCAACCCAAGGTGATAGGTAGTTTACTTCTTTGACGCATTAGTAGACATTAGATATCTTTTCCCTTTATTGTTTTGTTAGTTATCCAATTGAAACAACAATTTTCCTTACAAATCCCCATCTCTCTGTGTTCGATAAATATTAAACTTAGTCAATCTTGCTACGATAATATAACGATTACGTACACTTGCGTGTGGACATCTTTTGAGAAAACAAGTTTTTGGCGCCGTTGCCGGGGAGACGGCTTGTTTGTTTGGTATTTTGTTGTTTCTCTTATTTTTTATTGGTTACTATTGTGGGAGTTTGATACTTATTTCCTTGTAGGTATATGCACACGAGAAGTCAATAGGGAGATTTACTACCCTTCGACTTAGACATAGAAACAAGCCTACGTAGGAGAAGAAGAGAAGCTAGATTGAATCAAGAGAACATGGAGAATAATATGAATGAAGCTCGAGATGAAATTAGAGAAGAAGAACCATTGAGCGGACAAGTGCATCACGGTGATGAGCACTTGGCTCAAAGGGAGGTTCCACAACCACAACCTATACCACATCCATACCAACCTTACCAACCACCGAATCAACCTTATTATCCACCTCAATATCCGAACTACACAAATTACCCAATAAACCAACCATACTATCCACCACCACCATATAACTATCCTTACTATCCATATCCACCACAACCCCAACACCAAAGACCACAAATCGTAAACCCACTTCAAAACAATGAACTATTACTCCGAGACTACTTTGAGCCAAGGGTTAATGAGCAATATGATGGTATTGAAAGACCACCGATAGATGATGAGAAGTTTGAGCTTAATACTAATCTCTTGAAGTTGTTAAAAGAATCTCCTTTTGAAGGATCAAGTGATCGAGAAGATCCAAATGCTCATTTGAATAACTTCATGGAGCTATGTGACACGATCAAGTACAAAGGGATGTTGAATAATGAGAAGAAGCTTCATTTCTTCAATTTTACCTTGACCCGGAGAGCTAAGACATGGATTCGATCTATGAATCCGAAAGTAGCTACATGGGACGAGTTGAGTTCACAATTTCTCAAGAAATTTTACCCTCCATCAAAGATGCTAAAGGCTAGGGAAGAGATAAATAATTTCCAAAAAGAGGCGAGAGAAACCATATCTAGTGCTTGGGAGAGGTACTAAACCTTGTTGTTGGCTTGTCCACAACATGGTTTGAGGGATGAAGATATTCTTTTGACATTTACCATAGGATTGCATGAAGGAGACAAGAATTACTTGAATTCTTGTGCCGAAGGCTCAGTTTGGACAAAGACCGTTAGTCAAGTGAACGAGATCATCGAGAACATAGCTGCAAACGATGCATTTCAAAGAGAGTCCAATAGTGGAACGGGTGATCGAGTTTCAATTCTTGAGGAAAAAATGACAAATGTGTTGAACTTGTTCTATGGAGGCCAAAACCAAAACCAAGCTCCAACTCTGCAAGTAAGTGTTGTCGAAAGTCTTCCTCCTCCTACTACCTCTACTCAAGAAGAAGTGAATTACATGGGTCATCCTCAATACAACAATTCTTTTCAAAATAATCAAAGGTCATATGTTGCTCCACCGTTTAGACAACAAGGGAGTCTGTATCCGAATCAAAGCAACCCTCCTTATAACCCGAATAGGAGGCATGAGAACTTTTCATATTCTAATCCTAAGGTGGCAATTCAATTGCCACCCGGGATTTATCCGGGGTCTAAGCCACCTAATAATGAGGGTAAGGGGAGCATTGAAGACACCTTGACATTGATTTTGAAGAAGATGGACAATTTTGAAGTGGAGTTTAGAAAGATGAATAGTGAAACGAACAAAAGGGTTCATGACTTGTACACTTCACAAGGAAATCTAATTAAGAGTTTGGAATATCAACTTGGGCAAATTGCTTCGTCCTTAAGTCCACAAGTTAATAAAGGTAAATTCCACTCTACAACCGAAATTAATCATCGTGAGCATTGTAATTCAATTATGTGTGTGGAGGTTGCAAAGGAGGTTGGAGGGAATGATACTTTGAAATTGTTTCATGATGAGATAGTGGAGGAAGCATTTTGTTGTGAGAGTGTAAAGTTGGTGAAGAGTGATGAGAAAGACTTGGGGGTAGAAGAAAGGATGATGGATAAAGAGAATACAGAGAAAGGGAAAGTTAAAATAGGGGGTGAGGAAAGAAAGGTGGAAGAAGGGAAGGTGGTTGAGAAAGAAAAGGTGGAAGTTTCCAAGGGAGTGAAAAACAAGCTTGATGAGAGGCTCAAGAAATTTCTTGACTTGTTCATGAAGATGTATGCTAATATGCCTTCCAAAGAACCTATTGATCAAATGCCGACGTATACAAGATTTTGAAGGATCTCATGTCGAAGAAGAAGAAAAAGGAGCCCGATATTGTCAAACTCACTCAAGAGAGTAGCAAGCTTATCATGAAGCATCTTCCTAAAAAACTCAAAGATTCGGGTAGCTTTGTTTTTTATTGTCATATTGAAGGGAGCAAGAGTATCAAGGTTTTATGTGATCTTAGGGCTAGTGTGAATGTTATGCCTTTATCAATAGCTAAAAGACTTTGCTTGAAAGATATGAAGCCATGTCTAGTGATCTTTATATGGCGGACAATTCCAAGGTGCAACCTAGAGGAATTTTGGAAGATGTGGTAGTTCAAATTGGTAAGTTCTTATATCCGGTTGATTTTGTTATCTTAGATGTAGAGGAGGACAAGCTTACTCCTCTAATTCTTGGGAAACCTTTCCTTGAGACTTTGGATGCTTTGATAAATATTCAAAAAGGTGAGGTTACCTTGAGGATGAATGATGAGAGAAATACTTTCTCTATCTATGATTCTTCAATAAGTTCCCCAAGATGTGAGGGTGAAAATGCTAGCAAGGGTGATCTTGAGAGTGAGGTGAATGAAGAAATTCTTTTTGAAAAGAGTAAAAAGGTGAATGAGGATAAGGGAGTAAAACAAGTGGTAAAGAAAGTGGTGAAGAGGGATGTTTTTGGACAAGGAAATTGAGTGATGTAAGTCACTCAACCCTTATTGATTTTGATATTTCTTGAGTTTTATAGAGTCCGGCTAGGGGACGTTAAATCCAAGCGCTAGGTGGGAGGCAACCCACCCTTATATCCTTTTTCGTATCCTTGATTTTGTTGTTGTGTTAGTTTTGCTTTTTGATTTTAGGGGTAGAAGCTTGAATGTCATTTTAGCCTATTGATCTTGTGAATTGAGTGCTCTTTGTGGATTTTGTGCTATTATGTGCAAGAATAGATTTGAGGAGCTTATATTTTGCTTATGGTTTAGAGAAATTCTTGATTTAAGAGTTGATATGTTGTGTGAATGGTGAGAGTGTTGGTGTGTGTGATTGAAAAAGTTTTAGAGAAGTGTTGTTAAAAATGTCGACAACATAAATGACAACACTACACAGCGGAAGACTTAAACGCACACTTTTGCAAAGGGATATCAAAATTTTCATAGGCTATACAAAATGTATAGACTATGCTGCCTCACTAGCAGAGAAACTTCACTATAACTTGTTGTGACACAAATACAAGGTTTACACAAGAAACCAAAATTCAAGGCCGCGCAAGACCTACACAAGATCACACAAGGATCTAAACAAGACCTATAAGAATATAACTAAACAAAACCTAACACGTCTACGTTCAGCCGAACGGATTGTTATATCAAACAATGAATGTTGTGAACAATGCCGAGATTAATGTTCCCAACATTCTGATTAACCGTGTATAACCTAGAATCTAGTGAATGACACATGATCTATTCAACTCTGAATTATACTTTTCGGTCATACTTTGAAATGATGAAGTGGTTCTCTATTTATAGACGAAGATAATGAGCTCTCCACTCCATAATGAAGCCAAGTAGTGGACTTCAAAATAACCGCCCATAATGATAACTTCCAAGTTTGTGGATATCTCTCTACTCAAGCAATGGAACCGCCCGACGTTCTAGAACCTTCTGGGACCTTCACGTCTTCAACTTCCATACCTAGACAAATAATATAACATGGAAAAATCATTAGGAAAGTTAGTAGAAAGGGCAAATTCTGATGTTGTCTAAAATGATGGCAACACATTCCATAACATTTTTTCAACATCAATAATCTCCCCCAATTTGGCCTTTCTACTACAACACACAGATGTTGATCATAATCAAATAAATTTGATTAGAGTTGATCAGATTTATGTAGACGAAATGATAAAATTTTCATCAAACGAAGTGATGAAAAATTTTATTCGAACCAAATAAAATAAAGCAAGTAAAAGGATAGTTTTGTGGACATAAAGCACAACATAAGGTGCTTATGGACCAAAAGGTTAACTATCAACCAAAATAAGTTTTCCGGACATAAAGCACAACATAAGGTGCTTATAGACCAAAAGGATAACTATAAACCAAAACACAATTATAAGCATATTAAAAAACAAATAGAGAAGGTTAATAAAGCATACAAACAATGCTTTAGACCTAGCAAAACAAGAAATAGAATAGCCTAATCTAAGAACTGTTTTTTAGGCTATCAACTATTACAACTTTAAAATAAAAACAGAGTCTAAGCGTAATAATGAAAATTCAAATGAAGTAAAGGAGATGAGAAGGGCTGAAGATAGAGATCAACAGCTGCATCCACAAGGACCGGCACAAACTCCCCAATACTTCGAACTTCATCATCACACAAGCTCAACTTTGAACATCATCTTGATGTTTAACTGCATCATCTAATCTTTCATTTGACTGGACTCAGGATATCATCAGGAATAGGTTGTGTGACCCCAACCTCATCAGCAACCACCTCAGCAACAGTGTCTGCAACAGCCTGCCTTAATATGTTGGCATCACCTTGAACAGCACTGTCAGCAACAACTTCATTTCCTGGTTCTTCTGGATCTACATCAACCTCCATATCTTGTAACTGCACTCCCCCAGAATTTGTGCGTGCATCAACATTAGGTGATACTCCCCCTGTTGGAGTGGAAAGGAGATTCTCCCAAAATGCTTTTCTAATTTTCAAATCCTCCACATTTGCCAGAAAATTATCAATTGTGGTCTGCAAAGAGGAAATTTGATCAAGAATATAAGAGGGAGTTAGTTGGACAGAAAGAATGGATCCTCCAGGTGACATGTTGGCATTAATGTTGCCAACATGTTCAGCAGCATTTGAGGTAGAAGGTCTATTCTGAGCTGAGTTGGCTTGATTTACACCGGGTAAAGGAACATCAATCATCTGTGGTCCACTGAGCAAGGTGTGAGAGATTCTGAAGATTGCTTGAAAACTGCTGATTGTTTCAGTCTCTTGCCTATCAAATTTTTTATTTTCTAGCAACAATGAGATCAAACATGGGTAGGGTAGCAACCCTTTCCCAGAGATAGTACCAGTATAGCTCATCATATTTCG
>JAPKLY010004098.1:0-15805 GCA_026898435.1 Prunella vulgaris
AAGACCAATTAAGTGAAGATTTGGAACCAAGACTGGGATTTGAGCCATTGACCTTCGACCTTGATCCCCGACATGAGATAAAAGATCCAAGGAAACTGAAGAGAGCTACACCATTGGAAGCACTTGAGCATATTCCTGTTGATCCAACACGACCAGAACTCGAAGTTTTGATTGGATCTCGAATTCCAGTGGATATGAAGGATCATGTTATTGAGTTCCTCAAAAGCAATATTGATGTTTTTGCTTGGTCTCACCAAGACATGGTTGGGATTGATCCCAAGCATGCTTGTCATCACCTCAAAATCGATCCGTCAAGAAAGCCAGTCTCACAAAAGCGTCGAAAGTTTGGCCCAGAAAAATATGCTGCTCTAGCTGAGGAAGTGAAGAAATTGCTTGATAATAAGTTAATCGAGCAAGCTAAAGATGAACCTCAATGGGTGGCCAATGCTGTTTTGGTGAAGAAACCAAATAGATCATGGAGATTATGTATCGACTTCACGGATTTGAACGATGCATGTCCGAAAGATCATTTCCCAATGCCCCATATTGATCACCTTGTGGACAATACGGCGGGGCATGAAATGATGTCTTTTATGGATGCCTTTGCGGGTTATCATCAAATCCCAATGGCTGAAGAAGATGTGAAGCATACCTCTTTTCTCACAGAAAAAGATATGTGTAGTTGGAAGAGGATGCCCTTTGGCCTCAAGAATGCTGGAGCAACATACCAGAGGTTAGTAAACAAAATGTTTGCAAACCAAATTGGTAAAACAGTTGAGGTGTATATTGATGATATTGTGGTCAAGAGTCGAAGGAAGGAGGATCATCTACATGATCTTACTGAAGTATTCTCTATCTTGAGAGAGTACAACATGAAACTTAAACCGAAGAAGTGTCATTTCGCAGTGGAGTCAGGGAAGTTCCTCGGTCATATCGTCAGTCAACGAGGAATTGAAGCTAATCCTGAAAAGATAAAGGCTATCCTCGACCTCGGAGAGCCCACCAACATCAAACAAGTTCAGAAGTTGACGGGATGCTTGGCATCTCTTAACAGATTCATTTCGAGGTTGGGGGACAAGAGTAGGCCGTTCTTCAACACAATAAAAAAGAACAAATTTTCATGGAACAGGGAAAGTCAGTTGGCATTCATGAGGTTGAAAGAGTACCTTGCCAATCCGCAAATTCTTTCCAAACCTGTTCCAGGCGAAAAATTGTATCTATACTTAGCAGCATCAGAATCAGCACTCAGTGCAGTATTAGTTAGAGCAGAGGGGCAGCAACACTTGCCCATTTATTTTGTGAGTCAAGTACTTCATGACGCTGAGCTACGTTACACTCCTTTGGAAAAATTGGCTTATGCACTGGTGATGAGCGTGAGGAAACTAAGGCCATACTTTTTTGACCATCAAGTCGAAGTTCTCACTACTCTTCCACTCAGACAAGTGTTGCACAGGCCGGATACAAATGGGAGATTGCTCAAATGGTCATTAGAAATAGGCCAATACGGGGTCACATACGCTCCACGAACGGCAATCAAGGGTCAAGCCCTGGCGGATTTTGTGGTGGAACTCACTTTTCCAATCAGCCCTACGAAATTGAATCATCCTCCATGGAAGCTGTATGTGGATGGTTCCTCAACAAGTACAAGTTCGGGTGCAGGAATAGTTTTGATTGGTCCGGATGGTCAATCCTTTACAAATGCAGTGCGGTTCAACTTCCAAACAACCAATAACGAGGCTGAATATGAAGCGTTAGTCGGTGGTCTTGAGCTCGCAATAGCTGTAGGAGTCAGAAGATTACATATTTTTATGGACTCCCTTTTGGTTGTAAACCAAATGAAAGGCGAGTACGAAGCCAGAGGTGAACAAATGGTGAAGTATCAAGATTTAGTGATTGAGATGTGCGAGAGGTTCGAACAAGTCTTTATCGAACAAATACCTCGTGAGCAAAACTCTCAAGCTGATGCTCTTTCTAAGCTCGCAACTTCAGAAGGATCAACAGACCTATCAAATATCCAATTAACCAGGATAGCAAGCCCTTCGGTCAACAGACATATAGTTGCAAATGTGGAGGAGATCGAGGATAATTGGATGACCTCCATTGTCGTTTACCTCCGGATAGGAGCACTTCCTGAGGATCGAACAAAAGCTCGGTAATTGGAAATGCGGGCAGCAAGATACATTCTTTTAGGGGATCAACTCTACAAGAGAAGCTTTTGTTTGCCACTTCTAAAGTGCATCACCCCAGAGCAAGGAAAGAGAATTTTAACCGAGATCCATGATGGGGTATGTGGGAACCATGCAGGAGGAAGAGCCCTTATTTACAAAACAATGAGGCAAGGATATTTCTGGCCCACATTGAGGAAGGATGCCATAGCTTATGCAAAGGCTTGCCACCAATGTCAGATACATGGACCAAACATCAAGCTAGCTCCGGAGCAGCTTACATCTATGTATAGTCCATGGCCTTTTGCTCAGTGGGGCATAGATCTTATCGGTCCATTACCAACAGCTCCTGGTGGACACAAGTTTGCTGTCGTCGCCGTTGATTATTTCACAAAGTGGGCAGAAGCAGAGCCTTTGAACAAGATCGATCAAGGCCAGATGATAAAATTCATATGGAAAAATTTGATCTGTAGGTTCGGACTTCCATAAGCTATAATTACAGATAACGGGAAGCAGTTCGATGGCTCCGAGCTAAGAGATTTTTGTGACACTTGGAAGATCAGAAAAGTCTTCTCAACGCCATATCATCCCCAAACTAATGGCCAAGTAGATCAGTCAACAAAATTTTGAAACGGACTTTGAAGGCCAAGCTTGAAGAGAGAAAAGGCAAGTGGGCCACTGAGCTTCCAGATGTATTATGGGCATATAGAACAACTACGAGAAATTCAACTGGAGAGACCCCATTTGCCCTTGCATTTGGAACTGAGGCGGTCATTCCATCTGAGGTGGCAGTTCCTAGTCATAGGACTTCGCAAGAGTTTAGTGAAGAAAATGACATAGCAAGGAGAATCGATCTCGACATGATTGAAGAGCGACGATTAACATCGGCTCACAAAAATGCCACTTACAAACAACAATCGGAGAAATACTTTAATTCCAAAGTTAAAGTTAGAAAGTTCGGAGTAGGAGACTTGGTACTCAAGAAAACAAATGATGTAACAAAAGGGGTATTTGGACCGAACTGGGAGGGACCATTCAGGGTGACAAAGTGTCTATCCAACGGTGCGTACGAGCTCGAACACCCAGATGGCACTCCGGACCAATACCCCTGGAATGCTGCTCTCTTGAAGAAGTATTTCCAATAATATGACATTTTGTAAAGTCCTGGGGGCATGTACATATCTTGTGTCTTATGAATAAAAATGCTTACCTACACAATTTTGTTGTGAACATATTTCGCTCAAGCTTTCCTCAAAGTTAGCGAGCTTCAAGTATCTTGCGCAAGCTCATTTGAGTTAGTAAGATACAGAATCTGTCACTTTAACTAGTGAACCCTTCAACCACGGCAAACATGATTGTGGTTGGAGCCAAAGTCGCCCGAGCTAATCAAAAGACGAGCTAATAATCTTGCAAAATTGGATTTAGTGTGAGGCACAGCGGATTTAGCTCGACGAATATAACAGACGAGATTAATCCTTCAAAAGTCCCTTGACGAGCTAATAATCTCTCAAATTCGGGCAAAAATCTATTACAGCGAGCAAAAAATCTTGCAAATAGATCCAAGTAATTTGATGTAAACATAACACATATGCAACCATCAAGTTTTTATGTCAAATCCAATCAATAAAGCAAAGATAGAAAGCAGGTGTTCAAAGTACATCTCAAAAACCATAGGAAAAAATCAACTCAAAATAGCTCTACTACGGATCTACATCGACAAAAGAATAGTCATTATGCAGAGCGCCAATAACTTCAATATCAGTGTGGGGAAGTCCGCTAGATGGAGAAACAACGTCCAATGCAATGATATTCGGGACAACATCAATGGGTGAGGCATCTTCCATGAGAACAAGAGAGTTTGGTTCAACAGGATCGTCCTCTACATCTTCACCTCCATCATCTTCTCCATCTTCACCATCAGGAACATCTTGCCCCGGAAGCAAAAGTTTGCTTTGATCAGGAAACCAGCTTAAATCAATGTTGTGATCGGTTTGTAGATCAAGGATACGCAGGTAGAAGCATGGATGAAGAGGATAACGAGTAGCATAGTTTTTGAAACGTTTCGCCAAAGCATCAATAGATAAACCAGCACGGGCTACAACTCGTATGGCATCCGCAAAAGCAAGATAGTATGAGCACTGCGCATAGAGCACGGGGTCCTTGGTGGGATTTTCTTCTTTGGTGATATCTTGGTTTGCGTGATGTTTAAGTTTCTGGTTAGCTTCGGCAAGCTCTTTCAGAGCGGCGTCAAGCTTTCTTTGCAAATCATTTTTCTCTTTTGCTCTCTCTAATTGGATAAGCACAACATTTTCTTCAGCTTTCTTCTTATCCTTAAGTGCTTCACGTCGAAGGTTCTCCACCTCCAAAAGCTCATCCTTCAAGCGTATTTCCATCTCTTTAGCGGAGGATTTCTCGACCTCGTATTTGTCCTTATATTCCGTCATCACAATATAAGCAGAATCGAGCTGACTCTTAGCTTCTTTAACTGTATCCATGATATCCTCTTCACGCTTCTTCAGATCGGTGTGTTCTTTCTTCAAGGCAAGAAAGTCATCAATCTCCTCATCTCTTTCAGCCAAAGCTTGAGTAGTCAATATGGCAGTTTGAAGTGCAAGCATCTGAGCAGCTAGCAGAGTATCATCCCCATCACTTCCGTTCACAATACCTTCAAGCTCATGAGTCCAAGCCCGAGGAACATCAAAGATAGTCCGTTTCAAATGACTGGGTAAATCTCTACCACTTGAGGCCCCCCTTGATGTCAAAAAATCAAACAGCATATGAGGACGGGGAGGATCATTTTTTGCATATCTGGAGTAAGAAGTAAAATAATTGTTACATACTTTGAATAAAAGTTTCAGAAAGAAATTCAGAGTATAGATATATAACAAACGACTAAGATCTTACCTCTGGAATCGATTGGGATCCGACCCAAGGAAACTTTTCTCCTTATAGTTTATCTTTGCTAGTGAAGGAGACGGAGGAGAAACTTGGGTAGCAGATCCTTTTCCTCGGTCCAAATGTTTAGCTCGAGGAGGTGTATTTCCAGTATCAATCTCCATCGGATCTAAGGACGACTCTCGAGTTCTTTTTTGACCCGCTTGGGGTGAGGAATGAGGATGAGCAGAGATCGAGATTACTGGAGGAGAAGCAGGAGAGTTCTCGATAGTTGCAACTTCAGATATCACGGGTCTCACAATGATTGCTCTAGGAGCTGGAGGGTCCATTTTTCTCTTCGCCGTACCTTTGCTACCCTTTTTACCTCTTTCTTTGGTTTTAACAACTCCTATTTGAGCAAAGAAGTCGGGAATATCGTCCATTAGCTCTAGAGGGCAAGAGTCAAAAAGAGGAAAGATGACTGCAATGATAGAGGAAAAGTATAAAGAAAATTAGTACATTTCAATACATATAAGGTACTCAATTTCAATATTAAATGAAATGAAGAGCTAAAATATGTTTACGAGGTTCAATACGGAGATGATTTGGATCCCAAAATAATCTAGCTTCGAAGCGGGCAGCCCGAGTATTGAGGTGGTCTACACGTTTTTCACGCTCAGGCAATAAGTAAATTTTCTCCAACACTACCCTGAAGTCAAATGGGAGTTCGTTTTCACCAGGAAACACGTAATCTGCAGTAAAAAAGAATAATTAGATCAGTACTTTTGTGAATGCACAAATAAAAAGTCTTACTTGATGATATTCGCTTCTGAACCACGGGAATATCAAGCTCGACTTTGTTAGAATGATGCACAGTTTTCCAACTACCAGAAACCCAAAACCATTTTCTACTATCGGATCTTGGAGGGTTGGGAATCCCCACTACGACTCGCGATTTATGACGAGGTTTCAGATATATATCACTGTATCGTCTCGCTTCCGATGTCAGCACATACAAGTAGGTGAGCTCAGCTGCATTTGGAAGTCGATATAATCGAGATTTTCCAAAAATAATCAAAGTGCTCATAAGAGAGTACCACGAGTTAGGCATGAGTTGAATAGGGGCAATTTCCCATTATTGAAGTACTTCTGTGACGGCCGGATGAAGAGGAAAACGAAGACCCGCTTCCATCATGTCATAAGTCACTGCTACCATCCCTGGGGGAGGTTGATCCGCTCTTTCACTCGAGTAGGGAACATGAAAATGAACATCACTAGGGGTGCCCCATCTTTCACGCCAAGAGTTAAGGTCAGTTAGAGTCACAATGCTCCTAATCTTATTAGAATTCCAACTCGTCCTTTCAGTTCTCCTAAATGACTCCGGAGCACGAGATACTGGACTATAGGGATGTTCAGACAAATATTTGGAAAAAGAAGGACTTGGGGTAGGTCCAGCAATTTCATCCACAAATCGTCTCCACAATGACCACGCTTTTTCAACATCACAGTCAATGTCGGAAGAGTTATTCTGGGAAACTCGGTTGGCTCGACTATGATCGCGTGAACCAGAGGTGAACATGTGAGTGGTCATGTCATTAGGAAGGTTCTTCGGTGACTCCGACATCGGTTTGTCAAAATCATCGTCCATGTCACGGAGAAGTCCCATATGAGAGTGACTCACGTTACGCGAAGATCCAACACCATCGTCAAATGGTTTATGAACTCTACGGGACATAATGTTAAAGATCGAAAATTGAGGATCAGAATTAGAACTTACTCAATTATTGAAATTTTTCCAGGCCTCTGGAGAGAAGAGTGTTGTCGATTCTGCTGAAGACAGATTTATTCAAAGTTAAGTATTCACATCAAGGGAATTCTTTTGTTTGCCGATTAAAAAAAAAATCGCATGGAAAAGCTCATATGAGTAAGTGGGAAGAAGGATATACGTTTACCTGACGTCGTACAAAGATTGCATGAGAATAACAAAATATTTTGGCTCCAAGATATGACCACTGGGCAACGTTGCAGGGGCAGGGGGAACCGTAGTCCGTCCCAGGCCGAATCGCGAACGTCGTACTGATAGGCAGGGGGAACTGTAGTCCGTCCCACACCGAATCGCGAACGTCGTACTGGTAGGCAGGGGGAACCGTAGTCCGTCCCAGGCCGAGTGTCGCGAACCGTAATGCTGGGCAGGGGGAACAGTAGTCCGTCCCAGGCCGAGTGTCGCGAACTATAATTCTAGGTAGGGGGAACCGTAGTCCGTCCCAGGCCGAGTGTCGTGAACTATAATGTTGGGCAGGGGGAACCGCAGTCCGTCCCAGGCCAAGTGTCACAAACATCGACTAATAAACTAATAGGATGCCTCGGTTGACGTAGTCCGCCTCAGCCGATGCCTTGGAGACGATGGAGTTCAAACGAACAAAATTCTCACAAGGTTCTGATATATATTTATATATATCGAGAAAGAAGAGAAATGACAGCCGCGTTCATTATTTGGGGGAAAGTTATAATTTATTATCAATTATTGATTAGAATCTGCGTATCAATAATTGGTATTTGTCAAAAAATCAAGGCGCGATTTAGAAGTCAGCGGCAATCTTTTGCGCCAAAAGATGACAGAAAATAAGCCACTAGTTTTCAGGAAAGAATTTGGAAGGCTGTGTACTGGCATGAGCAATATATATGCATATATGTATATTATATGTTTGGACTAAGTTGCTCATGGAGAAAAAGGAAAAGGTATATAAAAGGGCAATCAAGATTTGCGCGCGATTCTGATCAAAAAGAATTATTTCTTATTTTGGGTCTTCGTTGGTGCCGAAATTAAAAAGATAAATTGATTGATTTTAAACCAAGAATATGCGAAGGTCAGCAACAATTCTTCCTAAGTGAATTAATAAGTCGCGGCAAGATTTCCTGAAAATTTGGGGTGATTTCATCTGCGTGAAGTTATATATGGAGGATTTGTGCGTAAAATATATATACATATTGTATATTTGAAAAATATACAGCTGCATGCGTGTATATAAGTATGGGAAGATATATTTAAGATATAGTGCTTAAGATTTTGAAGGGTGGAATTGTTTTGCACGATTTGGAGAATCAGAGGTCACCCAAAGATATGACTTTTTAAATTAAGGATTCTCTCAATTTTGGAGAAGGATTTTGTGAACATTTAAAATACACCAGAGGTGATTTTCGTTCTCTGAATAAAAATCGGATACAGGCGTGTATATACATATGTATGTATATAAAAGAGGATGAGTGATTTGGTGTTATTATTTGGATCATGGATTATAATCTCATCACTTTTCGGGGATATATCTTCCATCTCAGTGGTCAACATTTTCGGCACCAAAAATAAAAATAAAAATAAATAAAGTTGGCCGAAAGAATTAAGAGAGGAGAGAGCTGCTGCTCCATATATGGTTAAATATGGTCTCTTATTTTGGAAAGGAAAGGATATTACCGCAAAATAAAAGATATATATATTATATACCCATGAATGAAGATGGCAACATGCCGTGATTCAAGGAGATAAAGGACATTAGTGGCAGGGAGTTGTTTGCTTGGGAAATGAGTAGCCTGCTTTGTTTTTATTTAAAGCGGTCGTCAATTGTTGCGGCCATTAAAAAAAAAAAATCATGGAGATTTGCTTGCTGTTCGCTGAAATAGGAAGAAAGGATATTGTTGATGTGTGTGCATTTATTACGGCCGAATAAAAAGGAAAGGAGGAAGCTGAATTACCTATTATTGAGGATTTTCGAAAAAGGAAAAAAAAAAAATCAGCCGCAAATTTGAAAAATTGCTGCAATGATAGAGAAAGCAATCCTATATTATTTCAAGAGATCAATTAATGGTCTTGTTGCAAATGGGCTTGGTCAACATTTTCAGCTTTTAAAATATATATTTGGGCATATGTTGACATAGAAAAATGCATATTTTTCATCATGAATTGAGTCAACGATTTCGGCGAGAACAAATAGCATGAAATTAGGCCACAGATTTCGAATGTACTGATTTCCAGGGCAACCTTTGATAATATGAAAAAGTATGGCAGTGGATATGGAAAAGATTCTTGCACCATATTTCTATAAATAAGGATTTCTTATTTACAGAAAGAGATTTTTGAATTTCCAATATTCATGGATTGGGTCAGCATATTTTCTGGACTACCAATGTTTGGGCCATCAATTGCTATAACTAATTCAGACAATGTTCATGAATTGGGCGTAGCTAAATAAACACTCAACATGAGGATTCTGGTTAGAAGGAAAATTCGTGCAACCGATCCGTCTCATGAGTATGGATTTGAGTTAAATATAAACGAAGGCAAGCATCAGAAGTGAATGGATTTTATTTTTTATTTTTTCTGAGATAAAATTTCATAGTCTACGTAGTAGCAGTGAAGTCGTCTCTATCTCGGAAAAATAAAAAATTATTTTGAATATTTTCATCAAGGCGAATTAAGGCTCAAAGGCATGCAGAGCAACATCAACAACTTTAGAGTATCCTCATACAAGATCTCTTATTAATCTCATTCAGTTCTGCTCTTGACTTACTTTTAACATGCTACACCTCAAAGAGTCGAGCATATCAAAAGTAGGGGGCAATTGTTGTGGTACAATTATTACAATGGGCCCAAGCCATTAAATAATCGGACGAGGCCCAAATCCAATACAAGAAAATTTGGAGTGTGAGCATAAACAAAGCCCACAAATATAAGCACGTGCAGGATCAGGATCCGCGAGCACGAGCAAGTCGAGCACCTACATGCACGAACAAGTCGAGCACTACGGGCACGAGCAAGTCGAGCACTACGGGCACGAGCAATTCGAGCACCTACAAGCACGAGCAAGTCGAGCACTACGGGCACGAGCAAGTCGAGCACCTACGTGCATGAACAAGTTGAGCACTACGGGCACGAGCAAGTCGAGCACCTACATGCACGAGCAAGTCGAGCACTACGGGCACGAGCAAACTGAGCACCTGCGGGCACGAGCACACTCATGGTCAACTCTTACAGAGAAATTATAGCTATTATGCATGATTAAGGGCTCAATTAATATCATTTAATGCATACACAAGGAAAGCTACCATTTATGGAGAGAAGACTTCCTGAAATATATTTGTAACGGTCTAGTTGACCAATTTAGCATGATAGGTGCACGTACCATAATTGAGATCATCTATAAATATGGCCTTAGGGCCATCATTGTAGAGGTCCACTAATTTGATCAATAAAAAGACTACACTTAAGTCCTAGCTCTTGCAAGACAAGACCTAGGCAAATCTCTGTGTTATTTACTTTTTCAAGCACGATTATTCAAGTATTATTATACTTATTTGTTATCCTGATCTCAGCCACATAAGGATTTAATCAGGTAATAACAACTGGCGCTAGAAGGAGGGGAACGAAATACTTACATCTCCTAATTTTAAGGATTTAGACTTGGATTTTGAAGTTCATCTTCAAATCCTCAAGTCTCTAAGAAATTTTCGAAGGCTATCTTCAAAGTTGTTGTTTCGAATATCTTCTCCAACTCATCGTTAGAATGACGAAATCAAAGGCTGCTGCTACAACCCGTGCTAGTCTCCCCAACACTTCTGGTGGATACTCCACGGCTCATCTGAGAGGAAATTCATCTGCGAGAAATACACACACTCCGGACCAAGCCCCAATGGTTGAGCATGCTCAGTCCGCACTCGGGCATCGGACAAGGGAGTTAGCGCCTATCCCCATGCAGAATTTTGAATCTCCCGAGCAAGTGGACACGCTTGTATGGAAACTCCAGAAAAAAGCCAAGGAAATGAGAGCAGCACGGGCTTCATCCTCTACTCCTAAGAAAAACTACAACTTTCGCCAAAACAAAATAAGAAGGGTGGAGGAACACCAAGGGGAAAGTCATGTGCAGGCTACCGAATCTGAATCTCGTTCAGTTTTTAATCGACTTGGTTCGGATTTCTCCAACAGATCATCTTCATGGCCTGCCAACCGGAAAATACCACACGTTTCTTCTCTTCCAGAGTCATTAACTCGGTCCTCTAATTATACTCCTATGCAAATCTCATACTCAAGAAACGTTGAACCTAGAAACTCTGCCAGACAACAAATGAGTTTTGTACAAAGCGCATTGCTTAGGCGTGATCAACTTCGTATTTCGGTCCATGATCGATTGGGCCGTGGGGGTTATCCTCACCATGCTTACCAAGAACCTGCAATTGGACAGGTAAGACCAGCGGCTGTGCAAGATAGCCAACAATCCCTTTTGCAAGCCTTACAGAAAAGGCTAGATGAAGTGGAGGGAAAAGTGGAATCAAGAGGAAATAACCATAAACGATTAAGCTCGGACAATGAGCCTTTGGCCATTGAGCTGGAAGAATCCCCTGTGCAAGAAAAAATTACTCCTTTGCAAGCCCCCTCTATGAAGGAAAGACTGATCCGGAGACCCATCTCTCCAAGTATAGGATATACATGACCGGTCGAGGTGCATCAGACGCTACAAAATGCCGACAATTTCCACTCACATTGGGTGAACTAGCCCATAAATGGTATGTGAGTCTTGCTCCCCGCTCCATCCACAGTTTTTCTGAACTTGGGGAGAAATTTGTATCATATTTTGCCGCTAAAATTAACAAGCCGGAAAGCCGCCATCGTCTGATGAGGGTAAGGCAGCAAAAGAATGAGGGGGATGAGGAATATATTGATAGGATCGATGAAATTATCCTTGGCGGTGAACCTATAAGTGACGAACTAGCACTTCATTCTTTGCTCGGAGGATTTAGGGGAGACTCTCCCATGTTTCGCAGTCTTACTAAGGACCTCCCAACAACTTATGCGGAGTGCAGGAGACGAGCAGGCGAGCTCATAAATCGTCAAAAATTGTTAGCCCAAAGGTTGGGAGAGGTTAAGGAAGAGGAAAAACAAGTAAAGCCATCATCTTTAAAGAAAAAGAATGGCGGTCGGACTTCCAAATCGCCAGGAACCTTTAAAAGGTTCGATGCCGGCGAAGAAGTGAGTATAGTGGAGAAGTTCAACCAAACTCCAGCATATATCTTCAACGCCATCAAAGGCAAGAATTTGCTCGAACCTCCTCAACCAATTCGGAATGTACCACGTCAGCCTAATAACAAACAATTCTGCACCTATCACGATAGTCCTGGGCATAATACAAGCAGGTGTCGTGATCTCTTAAGACAGCTATGGAAGCTGTTTGAGGAAGGGAAGTTGAATGAGTTTGTCAAACGACCAGCACCTAGGCGAGATGCGGCTGATAAAGGCACTTTGAAGAGAGAACGAGAAAACCGACCTCCACCTCATCAACAAACAGAAGTTGCCAATTTAGAGGTTGAAGATGAGGATTCTTTTGGGGAGGAGCCCCCAATTCGAGCCGGCGGACATGTACATATGATCCAACCTGGTGGAGCTGTGGGAGGACTTACTCCGGTGATTACTACTTCAAACAGAAAAAGAAAGGCAGAAATAAGAGCACTCAACGAGGTAAATCTTGTTGCGCTCCCAGAGCCAAACATCTCCAAAAGTTGTGTGCTTACATTCTCAAACGAGGATAGAGAAGGGCTGCTGTACCCAAAGAATGACGCACTAGTCATTTCAACTAAAATCCTGGGTATGAATGTGAGTCGCATCCTCGTTGATAACGGATGTTTCTGCAATATCATATTCAAATCTGCTCTCGATCAAATGGGCAACCTCACGAGTTATATCAAACCATACAACACTATACTCAAGGGGTTTGGAGATACTGCAGTGACCGCTTACGGGAGAATCAAGCTCGCTGTGGAGCTCATCTGCTATAAAAATGATAAAGTGAGGATCACTAGGCCCATAGAATTTGTAATAGTCGACCTGCCAAATGTTTATAATGGCTTCTTAGGTCGTCCTTTTCATGAATCATTTGAGGCTGTAGCATCCTCATATTTCTATTGTATCAAGTTTCCCGCCATTGAAGGTGTGGTCGGCACCATTAAAGGTGACCAAATAATGGCAAAAAAATGTGTGAACTATCCCAATGTGTATTTAGATTATACTTTATTTTCTAAATTTCAAAATATTGGGAACATCGAGGAGCAAGAGCAAGCTATGTCCATCGAGATGGATGTCGACCCCAATGAACTTGAACATCAAGTCCCAATGGACATCGATCAGGAAGTGGCGCAATACACAATCCACAAGGACGACTGTTCAAGTAAAGATTGTCCAAATGAAGACCAATTAAGTGAAGATTTGGAACCAAGACTGGGATTTGAGCCATTGACCTTCGACCTTGATCCCCGACATGAGATAAAAGATCCAAGGAAACTGAAGAGAGCTACACCATTGGAAGCACTTGAGCATATTCCTGTTGATCCAACACGACCAGAACTCGAAGTTTTGATTGGATCTCGAATTCCAGTGGATATGAAGGATCATGTTATTGAGTTCCTCAAAAGCAATATTGATGTTTTTGCTTGGTCTCACCAAGACATGGTTGGGATTGATCCCAAGCATGCTTGTCATCACCTCAAAATCGATCCGTCAAGAAAGCCAGTCTCACAAAAGCGTCGAAAGTTTGGCCCAGAAAAATATGCTGCTCTAGCTGAGGAAGTGAAGAAATTGCTTGATAATAAGTTAATCGAGCAAGCTAAAGATGAACCTCAATGGGTGGCCAATGCTGTTTTGGTGAAGAAACCAAATAGATCATGGAGATTATGTATCGACTTCACGGATTTGAACGATGCATGTCCGAAAGATCATTTCCCAATGCCCCATATTGATCACCTTGTGGACAATACGGCGGGGCATGAAATGATGTCTTTTATGGATGCCTTTGCGGGTTATCATCAAATCCCAATGGCTGAAGAAGATGTGAAGCATACCTCTTTTCTCACAGAAAAAGATATGTGTAGTTGGAAGAGGATGCCCTTTGGCCTCAAGAATGCTGGAGCAACATACCAGAGGTTAGTAAACAAAATGTTTGCAAACCAAATTGGTAAAACAGTTGAGGTGTATATTGATGATATTGTGGTCAAGAGTCGAAGGAAGGAGGATCATCTACATGATCTTACTGAAGTATTCTCTATCTTGAGAGAGTACAACATGAAACTTAAACCGAAGAAGTGTCATTTCGCAGTGGAGTCAGGGAAGTTCCTCGGTCATATCGTCAGTCAACGAGGAATTGAAGCTAATCCTGAAAAGATAAAGGCTATCCTCGACCTCGGAGAGCCCACCAACATCAAACAAGTTCAGAAGTTGACGGGATGCTTGGCATCTCTTAACAGATTCATTTCGAGGTTGGGGGACAAGAGTAGGCCGTTCTTCAACACAATAAAAAAGAACAAATTTTCATGGAACAGGGAAAGTCAGTTGGCATTCATGAGGTTGAAAGAGTACCTTGCCAATCCGCAAATTCTTTCCAAACCTGTTCCAGGCGAAAAATTGTATCTATACTTAGCAGCATCAGAATCAGCACTCAGTGCAGTATTAGTTAGAGCAGAGGGGCAGCAACACTTGCCCATTTATTTTGTGAGTCAAGTACTTCATGACGCTGAGCTACGTTACACTCCTTTGGAAAAATTGGCTTATGCACTGGTGATGAGCGTGAGGAAACTAAGGCCATACTTTTTTGACCATCAAGTCGAAGTTCTCACTACTCTTCCACTCAGACAAGTGTTGCACAGGCCGGATACAAATGGGAGATTGCTCAAATGGTCATTAGAAATAGGCCAATACGGGGTCACATACGCTCCACGAACGGCAATCAAGGGTCAAGCCCTGGCGGATTTTGTGGTGGAACTCACTTTTCCAATCAGCCCTACGAAATTGAATCATCCTCCATGGAAGCTGTATGTGGATGGTTCCTCAACAAGTACAAGTTCGGGTGCAGGAATAGTTTTGATTGGTCCGGATGGTCAATCCTTTACAAATGCAGTGCGGTTCAACTTCCAAACAACCAATAACGAGGCTGAATATGAAGCGTTAGTCGGTGGTCTTGAGCTCGCAATAGCTGTAGGAGTCAGAAGATTACATATTTTTATGGACTCCCTTTTGGTTGTAAACCAAATGAAAGGCGAGTACGAAGCCAGAGGTGAACAAATGGTGAAGTATCAAGATTTAGTGATTGAGATGTGCGAGAGGTTCGAACAAGTCTTTATCGAACAAATACCTCGTGAGCAAAACTCTCAAGCTGATGCTCTTTCTAAGCTCGCAACTTCAGAAGGATCAACAGACCTATCAAATATCCAATTAACCAGGATAGCAAGCCCTTCGGTCAACAGACATATAGTTGCAAATGTGGAGGAGATCGAGGATAATTGGATGACCTCCATTGTCGTTTACCTCCGGATAGGAGCACTTCCTGAGGATCGAACAAAAGCTCGGTAATTGGAAATGCGGGCAGCAAGATACATTCTTTTAGGGGATCAACTCTACAAGAGAAGCTTTTGTTTGCCACTTCTAAAGTGCATCACCCCAGAGCAAGGAAAGAGAATTTTAACCGAGATCCATGATGGGGTATGTGGGAACCATGCAGGAGGAAGAGCCCTTATTTACAAAACAATGAGGCAAGGATATTTCTGGCCCACATTGAGGAAGGATGCCATAGCTTATGCAAAGGCTTGCCACCAATGTCAGATACATGGACCAAACATCAAGCTAGCTCCGGAGCAGCTTACATCTATGTATAGTCCATGGCCTTTTGCTCAGTGGGGCATAGATCTTATCGGTCCATTACCAACAGCTCCTGGTGGACACAAGTTTGCTGTCGTCG
>JAPKLY010004099.1:0-15803 GCA_026898435.1 Prunella vulgaris
AATGCATTAATGGATGGGTTGTGCAAGGGTGGAATGGTGGATGATGCTCTCCGGCTTCTATCCAAATTGACGGACTTGGGCATTTCACCCGATGTTGTCTCGTACAGTATACTGGTGGATGCATATTGCAAACAAGGAAGATTGAAAGACGCTGAGGATGTTCTCAAAGATATGTTGCAGCAGGGTATATGTCCTAATATCATCACTTTTAATGCGCTGATATATGGGTACTGCTTGGAGGGGAATGTAAACAGAGCTAAAGAAGCATTTAATTCCATAGTTGAGAAGGGCCTTAAGCCCTCTATTATCACCTATAACACTTTGATAGATGGATACTGCAAGAAGGGAGAAGTAGACGAAGCCTGGCATCTTTTTCTCGATGCCCCTCGTACAGGTTTAAAATGTGATATAGTCACCTATAACACCATGATTCATGGGTTGTTCAGCAAAGGTAGATATGATGATGGCTGGAAAATTTTCAATGAAATGAAAGCTCGTCAAGTACGTCCAGATTTGCATACTTATACTATAATGTTGGATGGCTTGTGCAAGTCTGGGATGATTCCTAAAGCAATTTCATTTCTACAGTCGATAGAAGAAGAAGGCATTATTCCTAATGTAGTTACATATGGTACCCTTATTGACGATTATGCAAAAATGGAGGACTTGAAGTTGCACTTGATATTTTCAATGAACTACCATCTAGAGGCCTGCAGCCTGATGTTCAAATATATACAACGATTGTTGGTTCACTTTGCCAAGAAGGGTTTGTGGAGGAGGCAAAGCTGTTGGTTGCAAAAATGAAGGAGACTGGCTGTGCACCTAATGGCGTTACATATAATGTTGTTATCCAGAGTTTGTTGAACAGAAATGAGTTTTCCGAAGCAATACCATTCTTGGAAGAAAAGCGTGAAAGTGGATTCTCGGTGAATACTGCCACCTTGTCCTTGTTACATGATAAGCGAAATTTACTGCAAGAGCAGGTATATGAATTTTGATTGCATTTTCATCTTTAATTTGGTTGATCTCTTCCTTCGTGCGATTTACTGCTTTCTATTGCTTCAGAATACAGGATTGACATTACAAGAACATGAGAAGGATGTAGCAGTAGAGTGATTTACCAGAAAGCTGAGCTTTTTCATGCTTTAAGGGATTTTAAGAGCTAAGTTGAGCATTACTTACTCCAACTCTTTTTAATAATAGATTCTGCTTTGTTAGAACGTATTATTCTGCTCTTTGACATCTTAGATTTGATTTTTTTAAATGTGTTTTTATCCTGCAGTAAATAATTTCTCCAATCCTAAGATATGAACTTGTTTGCGTTTCATGTTCAATTACTCAGCAGTTGTCACTAGCTTGCATATAAAATGAATTTTGTTTAAACTCTTTTGTTGCATGCAAAGTATACTATTAATCAGTTTCATGGTTAAATTTATTTGTATTTTATTTATATAGTTTTTAACAGTATTAGTTGTTTTACAGAAAGAATCACTTGTACAGTGAAAACAACTGATAATGATTTGAGTTAAATGTTATGTGAAATTTTTTAACAAAAGGCTTTATTCTTGTTAGGTTTTACCAGCTAGTTATTATGTGCAATCAATTTGTTATTTTCTGTAAAATCATTTTGAATTTTTGATGGCTGCATGAAGTTGGCACACATTGTTGAGTTGGTCTTTGTGTAAATCATTTTCTTCATGAAATTGGTTTACCTTATACTAAATTTATTAATATTTTTTAATGAAACTACTAATGTCTTCCAATATTAATAACTTATACTCCCTCAGCCCCACAAGAATTTGCACACTTTCCTTATTTAAATGTCCACACAAATTTCCACAATGCTAAAGAAGAAAATATTGATTTGCGTGCACACTCACAAATATATACACATATTTACCCATGCGCCACTACTTTATATCTAAAACACATTTTTCTTAAAAAAAATTGTGTTCCATAGGATGCAAATTCCTATACGATGGAGTAAGTAGTATAAATAATTACTCCCTCCGTCCCAAACCAATTTGCACACTTTCCATTTTACGTTGTCCCAAACCAATTTGCACACTACTTAAAAGGGAAACATCGATTTGTGTGCATACTCACAAAACTTTCCACACACTTACCTATACACCACTACTTTATTTAAAAAATACATTTTTCTTAAACCGTGTGCCATCCCTGGGGTGCAAATACGTACCCCTGGGACGGAGGGAGTAATATTTTTTAATAGACACTAATAGCGTTCAAACTAACACTGCTTAAGACATATGATCAGCAAATCAGCTTTATAAGGCTGCAATCATCCTAGATTTTAAAACCTATCTAACTCTGGTTTGCTTGAAATTAGACCTCTTCTGACTCCCCATTCGGACTAGTCAAAGTCTTTTGAAAGACACTACTAACTCTTCTAAACAGGTCTGATCAGATGATCTTTTCTCAACTGATCCTGATTACTCCTCACCTGAACCACCTCAGCTGACCTGACTTCAATGTTACTGCGCTGATCTTGACAACAGATGACTTGTCCAAACTCATCTGATTTGATCTCACATGACTTCACCAATGACCTCAGCTGACATGATCTCTTCTAATCATACCTCAGCTGACCTGATTGAACTTTCCTAAATCAAACAATATCTTGAGCACAACTGATCCAGACTAACTCACCCGACTAGACTCGTCTGAATTGAACTAAGTTTTCTGATCAACAGACTTTACCATCAACTGAAATAGGATATTGCATTGCACTTCACAATACATATATATATATATATGATCCAAACTTTAGTCGACAACGATAAGTTAAAATGGCATCAGCAGAGCCAAACATTAGTGAACATTAAAATAAAATTGCATCATTAATTTCATATATAGGGGTACTTGTCTATATATATGAATTACTTTTGGCACACACATGCACTTATTATAGTACTATTCCACATAACTAAAACACATTACATTCAATTTATTGTAGGCCTCGTGCAAGAGGCACACGTTACCACCCTCACATATATATATCTAACACTGGAGGTTATCTCCTGGATTAACCCCAAGTTGATTGCAATAATCTTTATAGTAACCAATACGTTTTTCTACAATGGCTGGTTGCTTTCCCTTGCACTCGCGATCTCCGTTGATGGCATCAATCGTCGCACCAAATCCCTGCCCCGAAGTAATGGCTTTGTGACTTTTTTCCATCCACGACCACACGGACGCCCGGAACGATACGGCTGCATCCGTGGCCACAATCTCCGGATTGTGCACTCCATCGAACCCTATGTCACGGCCCGCGGCCTCATAGTTGTAGTTCCACGATAGTTGTAATGCTCCTCTCCCGTGGTAGCTCTTGCCGGGTGCACATGGTACTTTAGATGCGTCGCAATAGATAATGGGTGGGTTCGTTTCTTCTATATAGCACATGTCTACATCGGAAAATTAATAATTATTTTTCGTCAAAGTTTTGTATGAAAATAATTTATGATAGACTTATGATCATGAACTAGTTTTAAAGTATCAAACATTTAACCAGGTGTATCAAAAATCTGATTGGATGTCCGTATCGAAAATTGGGGTTAATGAATATTATGTTATTATTATATTAGATTTTATTGACCTCAACTTTTGTTACGCCTGATGAATATTTTGATACATTTGATCAAATATATATAATACTTTAAAATAATTTTATGATAAACTTATCATTCAACTGTATATTTTCACACAATATCTTGTTACAATTGTTTATATATATTGTGTTATGTATTTATACACTATTCATCACATGATAGCAAAAGGGTCTCACATGCATGAATAATTAAGGTCGTTGCAATAGTGTTGTATTTTTACTTATAATAAGAGGCTCAACACTAGCTACTTTAACAAATATTTTATGCGATCTTAAATTACTTTTATGGTATAGTACCAAAAAGTAAACAAGAAGTGAACAAGAAATTTCTTTTTGGACCAATTTTACGCTGAACTATATATACACCCGGGAACTTGACTGATCAGAAATTAAGTCAACTTAACTTTATTATCCTATTTTTCACCACTATTAAAAAATCGTAAGAGCTTATGCATATTTAAGCAAGTATGTATTTCATTTAATTTACTATGGGTATGTTTGGTTCGTAAGATAAAAGTATCTATCCGTCAAAAACATGCATGATTTTGACGGATAGATACTTTTATCTTACGAACCAAATGAGCCCTATATATATATATGATAATGAAAATAAAATCTTACGTCCAGTCTCATGTGTGACATGCGCAAAGAACGCGGCAATCTCTCGCTTAGAATCATCGGGCGAACCCAGAGTCCCGAAGCCCGGGTATTTCTCGAGTGCCTGAAGAAAAATGGAGCGGGTGTAGAATCCCGGCCTACCCGGGCAGCCCGCTGGGGCCTGTTTAGCTATCCCTTCAAAAAATGCATCTGTTACAATGTCAGCAACTTTGACACCATTATTGTAGCATGCACCGGACCGACAATCAGCTCCGCAGTAGTCGGGGCCCGTGCCACAGAAGCCGAACCGGCTGCAGCAGTCCTGGGCAGAAACACATTGTCCGGCCACAAGAAGTAGAGCAACAAGTGTGCAGAAAATATTCATTTTTTTTAGTTGCAAGGGAGATAAAAATTAAGGTTGTTGTGAGTAAGTAGGCATGTAAGAGATTGTTGGCTACTTATAGATAGTGCATTTGATGAAATTGCGTGTTCAAATTTATGTCCAAGAAAATTAGTCACAAAAAAGTAGTCATGCCGTGGTAAACACGTCTTGATTGATGTTCATACAAGTGTGTTCAAATTATTTGATTTTAAGTATGAACGAGTATAATTTCATTATATATATATTTGAAAAGTCTGTGTTCAATATTTATTGCTATATTTACTGTTCGATTAGAATTTTAATGTGTTAATTATTCATTGTATATAACTCTTTTAAAAGAGTACGATGTATTATATTAATTGTTTATTGTGTAAAGTTGATTTGTATGGGAAATAGTATGTTGTGTGAAAACAGTGTTTTTATTACTGGATCGGTGATCAAATCGGACAGAGCATCGGTTGACGGTTCAACTGGTTGGACTGGTAGTTGAATCATTAAAATTATTTCGGTTTATTTTTCTAAAAATTACATATGTATTTTAAAAAATAAATAAATTAAATATTCTTATATAAAATTTTAATAAATTATAAGTTCCATATTAAAATAAATACAATAAAATCATAGAAACGTGATAGTATCATATTGAAATAAATACACTAATAATGTAATCAATAACCATCATCTTAACTTTATTTTTTTTTATTTCAACTTTAATTTTTTATTATGGGGGTGTAGAGATTTATTTTTTCTTTTTTATCATTTCTGTTGAATTTCTTTTAACCAAATAGCTTTTTCATATATAATCCATTTTAATTATGCAATAAGCACGAGGTTTGCTTGAAGGACGTGAAAAATGGGGCACGAAACAAATTAAATATTTAACATCGGTGATAAGGAAAATGTGGAAAGTCGTCCAAGTCAATACAAGAGTCATTTTAGCTTTTAATTGTCATGAGTTTCCAGGGGGCTGCTTACCAATGCATACTTTTCAACTTCTCAGCGTATGTTTCAAACTCAACAAAAAAAAATATAAATGTGTTTTCTTTTAAAAAAATCACTTAAAATATATTTTCAATAACTATTTTAAGTGTTTATTACTATTTTTGTCAAACACCAAATTTTAACATTTAACTTCTACTTAAACACTTCTACACATCACCCGAGAAAATAATACTGGTTTGAAAACACACTTTCAATACCCTTTTTAGAAGCACTTCTTTTGAAAACACATTTTTCTTAATTATTTTTAAAAATCACTTAAGTTTAAAACACTCCTAATTTTTATTTTGCTACTAAAATTATTTAATATTATTTTTTCAATTATACTAGAGATTGCAAACATGCACTCAATACTTTTAAAATTTAAGTATTATATAAATTTATAAAAGTATCGCATTTTATGCAGGAGAATGAGATGACTCCATAGTCCATACAATACTTTTTTTTATTTAAAAATATCAATTACCAAATATATTCTTTAATTCTTTAAATGCACATGCAATATATTCACATGCGCGGCAATGGACAATATGGATTAAAATGTAAATTAAGTATACTTTTTTTTTTATAATGTCTGCTATTTATACATTCAGAATCAGGTAATGTATTTTAACGGAAACTGACCAAAATGGCAAAATTACTTCTTTTTTTAGCACAGTAAAATTACTTTCTAAATCACAAAACCATTGTTAAATTAATTTATAAAATTTGATAAAATTTCCAAAACTTACGGAAAAGCTTTCGATCTAGAAAATGTCTTTGCACATTAACATAAAATAATTTCTTCACCATGATATATTACACATTTTTTGAAAAATCCTAAATTAAAAAAAAAAATCTTATATTAAAGTTTTTTTTTTAAAGGAATTAAAGTATATTTTTTATGACGCAATGTTTGGGTTTTGAGCCCAAAAAGGTAAACAGAACGAGGGTAGTCTGGCCCAAGACAGTCCAGCTATGTAACTCGACAAATATTCAGTACTCCCATCATTTTTTTTTTCGGCCTAGGTTATTAGCACTAAGCCCAAATGGTTAATATACTACCCTTAAAAGTTTTTCGCAAATTTTTTTAAAATTTTCACAAGTTTTCGATATTTTTTTTCAAATATTTTTTCAATTTTCACTATATTCGAAAAAAGTTATTGAAAAAATATAATATTTAAAAAAAAATTAATGAATGGAGAACAGTGTATTGATTAGGTAGTATATTGCCTAAATATACTTAGTGACAATAACCTTTGCCTTTTATTTTAAGGCAATGTTATATGCACCCACTTCTCTGATCAGTATCTACTTCAAAAAAATTTCACTTTAAAAAATATATAAAATATCACAAATATCAATTTCATGCTTTCTTTCAAAAGGAGTACACCACCTCTTAATTATTCAGAAAACACTTTCGAAAAGCACAAAATACAAAACAAATTTTATTTTTTTTTGTGAAATATCAATATTTGAACAAAGAATTTTAAAAAAAAAAAAAAAAAAAAAAAAACAAAAAAGCAGCAAAGCATAGCAACTGATTAGCACCTCTGCCTCTCAAAGTGTATGGTGTCATCGAAATAAAAACATCCCATGTATATATGATATGATGTGCAAAAAGAAAATCATCTCTTGCAACCCATACTTCATCTGTTGACATAACATATTCATGTTGAAGCACAATTTCGATTCTGGTCGGAAATGATCTATAATTAGTCACAAGTTTTCAGACATGGTTCTCTCTGTTGCATATTAGTCAATACAACATATACAAGGTTGGAGCTTTTCCGTGGAAATCTCAACAACTCAAGGTTAGAACCTATACAAAAAACATAAGTCCACCAATGAACTGAAACTGTTAACTATAACCCACAATCTTGAAGCCTCCACCATCACCAACTTCATCACAAAATTGAACAGATTATGCCTTCATAATCACAGCCTACATTCTTGATGCTTTCTTCAATCACCTCCAAACCGTCTTGCAGCGACGCAATTTCCGAGTCCTTCTTATCTTTCGCAGATTCAACGCCTAAAAGCTTTTCCAGCAACTCCCTTCGCTCTGCCTCAATTCTACCCCTTTCCAGGAGATGCTCTGAAACAGAGCTGCGAATCCTGTTTGCCTCATCTACGAGCTTTACCAAATCGACCTTCAAATCGAGCAACCTGGTTAGCTTATCCTTAACAAGGCCAGCATCAAAGCCATACTCTTCCATCTTCCCAAGCTCCACCATTATCTCATCTACATCGCCTTCAGGATCAGTCACCCGCAAATTGGAAGCCTTTTCCACCAATCGCGAAAAGCTTATCATACAACTAATAGCTCTGCCTTCGCGCAATCTTTCTTCCACATGTTCCAATGGCTTGAAATGTGGCTTTTGTGGGAACTTTTGGAAGACGGGCAGGGCTTCAATTGTTTCCCAGACACCCGTCTTTCTGTCTTTTACGAAAGGCAACACTTCATCAAGCTCATTACCTTTCACCATTTCCACTCCAATAGAATCTTGAATTTGGACACCAATGCTTTCTGTCACTGTCTCGCCCCGAGACGTTGCTAGAGTTCTGTTGATCTTCCTTGCCAGAACACTCCGAGTTTTCCTTGTCACAGTAGGCAGAGCTGCAGCAGAGGATTCCACATCAACTACAAAACCATGATCATGCCCATCTTGTAATCCATCTACAAGTGGTAGTCTTCTCTTTTTCTCTGATGGCAGTTTGGCATCAAGAACTCCAGCATCCAAAACCGAGGATAACAGCCATTTGCCATCCTTCCATTCCATATGAGGCCTTAAATCCCATCGACTGAATTCCTCATCCAGTTTAGTTTTCCTCATCAAAACAACATATCCACCATTCTCAAGCTCTTCCTTAATCACCCCACTCCTCCAAACATGATCAACATAAGCATCCACTTCTTCATACAGAGAATATTTCCTTTCATCGTTGATGGGAACTAGAGGACAAGGTCTAGCGTTTTGAACATCTACTTCTACAATCACATCCTCACCGGAATCGTACTCCACCAACAGATTACCATTCCCCAAATTCCGATGAACTATAGCAGGGATCCAAGCATCTCCATAACATCTATCATCAATTGAAATTTCTATTGATTTTCCCTCCCCAAACATCGAATTCCTAAAAGATATACTCTGTTTCTTCACCCAAACTTCATCCGCCCAATCCCAATGAGCCCTAATTTCAGAAACCCTAAATTCACGCACATCAGGTGGATCCTGAAACACCACCACCACTCTCTCACCATCTTCCACCACTTCGGACACAACGCCCATCCACCTCCCGTCGTTGTAAAACGCATCGACGACGTCTCCCGGTTGAAAAGCCCGAGCTGATTCGTCTTCCTCCTGCAACGCCGGCGGCGCGGGCCTCACGAAAGAGACGTCGACGCGCTCTCTCAGTTTCTCCGAGCCGTTCTCCTCGGTCACCAAATTGTGGAACTCCACGTACAGTAGCTTCCTCGAATTTTTCCCAGAGGAAGCAGGAGCAGAAGGAGGCGGCGGCGGCGGTGAAACCACGGTTGCGGAGAAATAGACTGCCTTTAAACCTTTTTCGTTAGTCCGCACTTCCACCGATGAACCTTTCTGAAAGTGAAAGCGGCGGCGACGGTGGCCGGAAGATGAAATCGGACGCGACATCACCATTTGATGAGTAATTTTTTACAGAAATTTTGAAGAGGGGTTTCAAGCTGAGCTTTAGAATTTCCGAATTTTTGGTGAAATTCTAAAATCTCTGTATTTGCTCATACGTAGAGAGACAATATTAATTTCAGCTTTTGAAGAAAATTTTCAAATACATAAATTTTCCATTAATGCTAATAAGTTCGACTTTATTCTGATGGGATGAGACTCGGTGGGAAAACATAATAACTAAACATATCCCAATTTAAAATGTAAAAATAATCTAAAATACTAAATATACCCCGTATTTTATTGTTATATATTTTTTATTTTGACTAAGTTTTCATCTCTCTCAAATCATGTTAATGTTCCACAATTGAAATTCACATCTTTTTCTCCGGCTTGAAAATCACCATATTCATCTGTTGTAATCTTGAGAGGAAAGCGTAAAGCAAAAGTAAAGACACAGAGTTTGATGACACAGTTCGTCACAGAGTGACTACGTCTGGGGGCGACCAAGCCAGGAGAGTATACTAATATGAACTGCCGTTTACAATATGGAAGTTTACATTATACAGGGAATTATACAGTATAAATACAATACCTAACTCTAAGTCTTGTGGGCCTAAAGCCCACTGGATATATCTAATATTATATCCACACAATATAATAATATATTTACATATATTATAACACTCCCCCTTGGATATAATATGACAAGGAAAAATGCAAGTGTTACTTAGTGGAGTGTTACAAATGGCCTCGAGGATACAATCATCAGGATTGTTTAACATTTGTTACTCCCCCTGAAGATAACAACCTTCCAAGTCGATGCATCCCGATTCCATGTACGCACTTTTTAAAAGTCGAAGTAGGAAGGGATTTAGTGAACAAATCAGCTAGATTGTCACTTAAGCGTACTTGTTTTATCGTGATCTCACCACTCTTCTGGAGTTCGTGAGGATAAAAGAATTTTGGGGATATATGCTTCGTCAAGTTCCCTTTGACATAGTCGTTGCTCATTTGTAGATAATGCAGCATTATCTTCGTAGATAATTTAGGGGCTTAAGTCAACAGAAGGGATACCACACGAATCGTGAATGTGTTTTATAAGGGACTTTAACCATACACATTCTCGTGCAGTTTCGTATAGAGCTATGATCTCTGAGTGGTTTGACGATGTGGTCACCAAAGTTTGTTTGACAGATCTCCATGAAATGGCTGTACCACCACAGAGGAAAACATAACCCGTTTTCGATTTCACATTATGGGGATCAAATAGATAACCAGCATCAGCATAACCTATAAATGTTTTGTCTTGGTTTCTTTGATAGAAAAGACCAAGATCTTGTGAACCTTGAAGATATCGTAAGATATGTTTCACACCATTCCAATGTCTCCTCGTAGGGGAGGCACTGAACCTTGCAAGTAGATTGACTGCAAAGACAATATCGGGCCTAGTGCAGTTTGCAAGATAGAGCAGTGCACCAATTGCACTTAGATATGGAACTTCAAGTCCCAATAGCTCTTCGGTATCTTCTTTAGGTCTAAATGGGTCATTTTCCAAATCAAGGGAATGGACAGCCATTGGAGTGCTTAAAGGATGAGATTTATCCATATGGAATCTCTCCAACACTTTATTTAGGTAAGTTGATTGGTGTATCAGTATTCCTTCAGGGAAATGCTCGATCTGCAGACCGAGACAGAACTTGGTTTTACCCAAAGTTTTCATTTCAAATTCAGTTTTTAAGATTGAACTTGCTTCTTCAATCTCTTTCCTTGTTCCGATAATGTTTAGATCAACCACATACACCGAGATGATGCAAAAACCATTAAGGGATTTCTTAGTAAAGACACAAGGAAAAGCCTCGTTATTTACGTATTCCTTCTTCAGGAGGAATTCGCTTAGTCGATTATACCACATACGACCTGACTGTTTTAAGCCATATAACGAGTGTTGCAACTTAATGCTGAACATACTACGATGTTCGTTATTCCTCATTTGGGGAATATTTAATCCATCAGGGATTTTTATATAGATGTCAGAATCTAATGATCCGTATAAGTATGCAGTAATTATGTACATTAACTGCGTTTAATTGCCAGGGATATATGGCAGAACTTTATAATATTAACAACAGGAGAATTTGTTTGATCACATCAAACTCAATAATGGGTCACTGCGAAAAACCCTTAAGCTGTTAATCTCGCTTTGTATCTCTCAACTTCATTTTGTTTCGTATTAATACCCATTTATATCCTTCAGGGATAAAATGTTTAGGGGGTATGTACGATAGAACCAAACAGTTTATTTTGCGAGTCTAGCTCTTCCATATTTGCTTCTTTCTATTGCATCTAATCAAATTTAGATACTGGTACCAGATTTTAGAAAGAGCAACTATGGGTACGAATATGTTGTCGACAACAGTGATATGTTTGTCTCCTGTGTTTATTTAAGATTCATGTAAACCAGATCTTGATCATTTCCCATTGATCTGGGTGTTCCGCAATCCTAGTATTTTGATTGCTATGTGCACATGCTTTTTACTAGGATTTCTCGTCTTCAGGACGAATCTCTTCAGGAGATTTCATGAGTGACTGAATATATTATTAGCATTAATATACCATGGTTTTGTGTAAGGAGGTTCATTACGCTTCTGGCGTATAGGGGCATCCTTAACTATTCACAGTCACTTCATTTATAATCAGTAATGCATTTGATAATGCATCTGGCAGATTACTTGCTGATTATTGCAAGTTTATTTTCTTTTGAACTTTTGGTTCAAGTTTGACTAGTGCGTGGGCCTAAGTATTGAAGATCTTTTGTGTTCCACATAATTTCACGGCATTTATTAATTGTGGTATTTTTCTCTCCCCCTAAGGCCGGAAATAGATCTTCGTCGAATGTGCAGTCAGCGAAACAGGCTGTAAACTGATTCCCAGTTAAAGGCTCGATGTATTTAAGTATTGTGAGAGATACAAAATTGATGTAAATACCGAGTTTCCTTTGTGGGCCCATAGATGTTCGCTTAGGTGGTAGTATTGGAACATACACTGCACAATCGAATGTTCGCAGATGGGAAATGATAGGTTCGTTTCCACGCACGAGTTGAATAGGGGAATATTCATGATATGCAGTTGGTCGGAATTGGATTAGTGATGATGCATATAAGATTGCATGCCCCCAACATGAAATAGGTAAGTTCATTTTTTGTAGTAGTGATCTAGCGATTAATTTAAGATGTCTAATTAATGATTCAGCTATACCATTTTGAGTATGAACATGAGGGACCGAATGCTCCACTTTGATTCCCAGTTCCATGCAAAAATCATCGAATGCCTTAGAGGTGAATTCACCGGCATTATCCATACGAATGGATTTAATAGGATGATCTGGGAATTGAGATCTCAACAGGATGATCTGTGCAATAAGCTTTGCAAAAGCAGTATTGCGAGTGGATAGCATCATTACATAAGTCCACCGAGTGGATGCATCTATTAGGACCATAAAGTACTGAAATGGTCCGGATGCAGGATGTATCGGTCCACAAATATCTCCTTGAATCCGCTCAAGGAATTTAGGAGATTTAGTTCTTACTTTACTACTAGAAGGATGAATTATGAGTTTACCCATTGTGCACGCATCACATATGTATTCATTAACAGAAGGAATTCTGTTGTGTGTTATGTTATGGCCAGATGAATTACATAGAATCCGACGCATCATGGATTGTTCTAGATGTTCTAACCGCTCATGCCATAATTTGAAAGAATTTGGATCATTAAATTGTAGATTAAGGGCTATATGGAGATTTGAGGGTCTGATGTATGTGTAATACAAGCCAGACGAGAAAGATGGAAGTTTTTCAACGATGCGTTTACGACAATTTAAATAGTGAGTCATTAACAGATATTCACTATTGTCCTCAGTATTTGTTTCAATGTGATAGCCATTATGTCGAATGTCTTTGAAACTGAGGAGGGTACACTTTGATTGTGGAAATAATAAAGCATTTTTTATTATTAATTCGGTACCCATAAGTAGAATGATCGAGGCTCTTCCGGAGCCAAGGATTTGTATGTCGTCATCGGAAATAGTAGTAACACTTCCTTTCTTTTCGATTAATGTTTGGAAAAATTGTCTATCTTTTAAGATAGTATGTGTAGTAGCACTATCTACTAAGCACAAAACATTAATCTCCATAAGCACACAAGTGTATGTTTAGATACGTTTAGATATGAGGAATGCTAAGGAGAGCCAAGATTACAGACGCTGATTGATCAGCCGCACAAGGGATCACTTAGGTCCTACTTTATCAAAAACGTATTAAATTTTGTAGTCAATAGACATATGTGCACCCAAGAGGTCATCCTTTGTCTATGACAAAGCCTGCTTTAGGCAGGTCGGTGTGGTGTGTTTCACCGTGATGAGTCTTCCCATTTTTATCTTTTAGCATACGTTGATAAGCCTCCACCAAATATTTTGGTGTACGACACGAGCGAGACCAATGGTCGTCGCATCCACACTTGTGACAGACTTGTTTGTTCTGTGCACGTGAGCTCGATGGTTTATCTTGAGGTGCATTCTTTTCAGTTGCACTATGTTGTGCATTGTTGCGACCTCGGCCTCATCCCCTACCACGGCCTCGACTTCGGGTCGATCCGCGTCCACCACTCGCCTCATTTCCTTTTCCACGTTTACGGCCTCTAGAGTTCCTCCGAGTAGCATGTGCTTCAGGCACAGCTTGTGAGCCAACCAGTCTAGTATTGTGATGTTTCATCAACAATTGGTTGTGCTTTTCTGCAACTAGAAGTGCATAAAATGAGGTCGGAGTGTGATTGATACTCTTTGGCCCTGTACTGCAACTGAAGTACAAGATTACTAGAGTGGAAAGTGGAAAGAATTTTTTTCAAATAACTGGTCATCAGTTATTGTTTCTTTACACAGATTAAGCTGAGAAACTATGCGATGTAGGGCAGAGTTGTACTCCGTTACAGACTTGAAGTTTTGGAAACGAAGTGTTATCCTTTCATGTCTGGTATCGGGGAGGATCACATCATGTTGTTGTTGGAATCGATCCTGGAGGGATTTCCACAACGTCAATGGATCTTTTTTAGTGAGATATTCGTTCTTAAGATCTTTGTGAAGATGGTGTCTTAAGAAGATTAGAGCTTGTGCCATTTGGGCAGTTGTGGATTTAGATGGTTGTCTAGTTGTGTCGGTAAAGTCTTTATAGACAAAGTGAATTTCAACGTTGAGAGCCCATGTCAAATAGTTATGGCAAACAAGTGCCAATTCATTGAATTCACATTTAGTGATGTTTGACATGTTTTTGCTACAAAAATTAATAAATGGAAATTTATTAAAAATTATTTGTTTGTAGCATTTAATAATTAAGGCTCAATCAATAAAAAATTGCTAAAACAAAAATTAATAATTAATTATAGGGGGGTATTGATATTATTGAGTGTATGACTTTTATGAGACATTTATTAATGAGACTTTAACCCAAAAATAATTATTGGATAAGGCCTTCAAAAAAAATTTGATGATTTGGGCTTTCATAATGGTATTATGAATTTTGATTAATGGGACATCGGGCCCAAAAATAATTTTTAGGATCCAAATTAATTAGGATCAACTAAATAAAATGCCCAATCAATTAAAAAAAATGGCCCAAATAAATAGTTTTTTTTTTATTAATAAAAAGGGCTCGGTCCATTTAGTATTAATAAAACAAGCCCAATTTTGGATTTAATAAGGCAGAGGTCCAATTAGAATTAAAAGGAACATGCCCAATTAATGGAGGCCCAAAACATAAAAGGCCCAAAAAAGGAATTAGGGTTCAAGTGTTCTGGGATAGCCCAACAACAAAAACCAACAACAGGGCCTGATTTATTCGTATCCAACGCCGATTTTCACGGATTCGTGGCCGTTCGCGAGAAGTCCGCCGTCGTGGAGGTATCATCGCGTAACTGTCGCCACACCGTCGCGTAGAGCCGCCTTCGGAGTTCGTCGAAGGGCCGTGCACGTAGTCAGAGACCGCCGTCGCACGGATCGGAGCAGCGTTATCGTGCTCCGCTATCAGGCGGTTCACGTCCGTCGCAGTAGGTGCAGTGACATCGGCCACTTCAGGGGCCGGCGCGCTTCGCAGTTGTTCCGCCGTTCGTTGCGGCGCACAGTCGCGTTTCCGGCGGTTGGCCGACGTGCAGCGGAGCTCATCGGAGCCATCCGTCGAGAAGGCGTCGCACAACGCAGTAGCAGCGTAAAGGCTGCCGTCGCGAGCGCCGTCGCTTCGGTGCCATCGCAGCGCTAGGAGCGGAGTCACGGCCCGGCGTCGTTGCGCCATTCGCCGTCAAGGCCTCTTCAGGGCCGACGGCGTCGCGGGGTTAGGAGTCGCCGCGTCATTGCGGTGTATACCCAGGTAGGTGTTGATTTTTGTCGATTGTGATGTTGGTTTCAGAAAATTAGGTTTCTGATGTATTGATTGATTTTGTAATCGAAATCGATTTGCATAAGTATTTCGCAAAAAAAAAAATTTCACAAAAGCAGGTTATGATTTTGGTTTCGAATTTG